>JBBPRI010000116.1:0-57621 GCA_038092955.1 Boletus pseudo-olivaceus | reverse complement strand
CTACCAAATATTTTCTGCCGCCCCTCTTAACTTTTTTTTTTTTTTTTTTTTTTTTTTTTTCCAGACCCGGGGCCGGGGGGCGGGGGTAACATGTGGCGCATCAAGCTTCGAATGAATCCATGGATACGAGAAGCTCACGTCTGTCATCGACGACTCGTTTCGTAACGCCCAGTGCCGTATCGGTCGTCATCTGCACGGGCCCAAGGTGACGCGTCGGAAATCCGAGTTGACGAAGTTGTGATGTACGGTCTCGAGGTGGATCATCGCCTTATGATTTCCCCGGTGAGAAGATTCAGAAATCGCTCTTTGAGGAGAGTCAGGAATACCTAAAATTCCCTAGGAAAGGGTTAGTCGGAAAAAAAAAGAGTGGAAAAAAGGAACGATTGTCCTGCCCCGAATAAAAACCATTCGAATTCCAGACCGTCCTCGGGATCAAGTTTGCGCTCCGCCTTGGGATCGAGCAAGCAGACTTTAGACAAGGGGACATCTTGATTTTTTAGCAACTCCAGGATGGATTGTGTGTATGCTTGAGAAGATGCGGCCGGGCCACTGAAGGAAGCCAATTTTTCCTGTAGAGAGGCGCAGGATCTTTGTGAGAGATGGGTGAAGAGAACACGGGCAGATGTGCCGGCCAGCATCTTCATATGCTACCGAAGCGGGATCAATGTAGACTTGGATAATCCATGTAAGTAGAAAAACTTACGATGTACTCGAGTTCCACCCATGGAGGAAGGGAGCTGGGTGTGGCTTCGTCCTCCTCCATGTGCTCTGCGGGTTTTCTCAGTCAGGTTTCTCGACATGCACCATGTCCAGGAATGACCTATGACATATGTCGGGCCCATTCTTGATTGATTTGTTTCTACGTCCTAGGCAATCCGAAGAGCAAATCGTTCAACTTGACAGGTCCCCGTCTCCAATTCAAGTAGTTTCGAGTCGCCTGCGGAGAATTTCACTTTGCGAACGAATCAAGATGACGAGAGGCCTCATACTTACTTTGATAGGATACTGGTAGTATCTGACCTCGACTGGGATTAAACTGAGTGTCCGACGGCCTACCTGAGGTATCGATCATTGATTACGTACTCCATCCTTTTTCGGAATATCTCTTCTTGTCCGTGTGCCTCGTGAGTGTTTCGGACCCAGAAATACGAGTCTTTGGACTGCGGCCGTGCTGCTCAGGGGAAAAGGTAGGAAAATAGATACACCCCTCACAAGCAATGTACTACTTGTTGAGAGGGAAGACTGGTGCAATGCTTCATCCGCCTAGGATCCTGGACCTGTGGGTGGAGAGAGGGCGGACAGGACCGCCTCGCTGCAAAGGAAAGCGACCCGAGAGGAGGGCTCGAGTGCTCGGGGTCTGAGGTGCGAGATAAAGTGAGGCCTCGATCGGGGGAATCGAGACGAGGGAGGTGGGGAAAGCGAGGACGAGCAAATTTGGCTCGGACCAGCAGAGGAAGAGGTCCGCCCGTCCAACTTGAAGACAATGTTCTGTGACTGTGCTTCGAGTCGTTCCTCGCGATACATATCCGGTTCTGCATCGCCTTGGGTAGGTCAGCTACAGTACAATTGCAAGATTGGGCGCTTCTGGACCTCTTTCTTCCCACCCAAAATCCTTGCTGACAATGCATACCTCTCATAATGCATGGCTTGGCCAGCATAAGCGTTCTTTCTGACCAATCACTATCACTAGTATAGGTCTCAACTACTTTGCGTTTCCGCCAGGCCGCAGCTCATGAAATCTTGATTTTCAGAGGGCTGCAATGAGCTCACCTGCAATGCTACTAGCCGTGGCATTTTACGCTAGGGTCGGATAACGGCGGACCGTCGCGGACGTGTTTTCATTACCGTTCACGTGGCTTCAGGGGATCCGCTTTGCGCGATTGCATCGGCATGCTCAATGGGTGGACCTCCTGGACCCCGCGGTTCCATCGGACGTGACGACGCACCACTTCCTACCACCTAAAATTAAATGCTACCTACGGTAACCGTGATATTCTTTCCCGACGCATACACTGAACAGCCCTCCAAATGATAGTAATCAGAAAATCGTATAAAGAGGAGGCGTTGCCAGCACTCCGGTTGACTCTTCAATTTCCCCCGAGTCAGTACAACAACGATAACGATATATACACATGACTGGCGCAAAATTTAAAGTCGCAATATGGTATGGAGTCGATGCCACGCACGGTTCACCGCACACTCACCACTTTTTCGCGCTCACCTGCAGTGGAGGGGGCGTCGGTGGCTTGACGCTCGCTGTGGCTTTGTCTAAATATCCGGATATCGAGGTCGAGGTATTCGAAGCTGCCAGACAGTTCACCGAGATCGGTGCTGGCGTTGGGATTTGGCCACGAGGGTTTAAGGTGCAGACTTTCTCCCGCAACCGGTTCGTTGATCGCATTTTGACAATGTCTTTATGCTTCAAGGTCTTGCGGAAGTTTGGCGTGGGTATCGAGCACGCGCTCCTGAACGCAGCGACAGACTTCGAATGGACGGAAGATTTTGGTATGTGCATCAGATGCTGTCTTGGAACCATCTTCTCACCGCAGTCTAGTCCCGGCTTGGCGCTGTCGCAAGAGCGACCAACTCGAAGGCTTCGAGCTGTGTCAATTGATGACCAAAGGTAACTCAAAGCAAGTCTATTTGCATCATGCTTGACTGATGCATTTCTCCCAGGTGACTTGATGAGATTCCATCGGGCAGACTTCCATGGAATTCTCCTCTCGCATCTTTCGCCGTCATGCAGGACGCACACATCGAAGAGACTGGTCTCGTATTCCCAGCCAGCGGCCCCGCTGAATTCTCCAATAACATTGACCTTTACAGACGGATCGTCGTCGTCGTGCGACCTACTAGTGGGTGCCGACGGAATCAAGTCGGCTGTTCGCGGAGGCATGATGCGTGAAATCGCCCAGACCCTCAGTGGACCAGCAGCAATCTCTGCATTGTCCTGTATAGATCCTATCTGGAGCGGAGCAATTGCTTACCGCTCCTTAATCAACGCCGAGAAACTGCGGGATTGTGCACCACACCATCGAGTACTCCGAGAACCCACTTTGGTAAGTTGGATCTCCTCACCTTGGTAAGCCTCAACTGACAAGCTCGACACAGTACCTAGGCAAGGACGCTGTGAGTATGAGACTAATTAATAGGTGCCATCATTGCTCTGAAATTCATTTATAGTTTTTCCTTGTGTACCCAATCTCAAAAGGGAAATTCATAAATTTCGCTGGGTTTACTCTGTCCGAAGACCTCATCCAAACCTCTTATCAAGCGGACACGTCGGGGAGAAAAGGTTTTGAAGGCCCATGGGTCCGCGAGTTGTCCAAGGAAGAAGTATGCAAACCATTTGAAGGGTTCGAGAAAGATACGTGGCCAATCCTCGAGGTAAACTAAGCCCACGTTATGAACCGACCATTCCCCTTGACAATTTCCCGTCTACGACAGTGCATCGACAGAGGAACATTGTGGGCTGTTCATGTTATAAAACACATCCCATCGTATTGCCATGGTCGGGTTGCGTTGATTGGCGATGCAGCCCACGCTATAATGCCCTTCCAGGGGACTGGCGCCGGTCAAGGTATTGAGGTATGCGATCAGCATCGTTTGTATTTACTTCGAGGTGACTGAAAAAGTACCCAGGACGCCTACCTTCTCGCCACGGTACTTGGACACCCATCGACCAAATTAGAGACGATACCTCGTGCCCTGGCCGTGTACGACAAGTTAAGGCGACCATTTTCGAACGATATTGCCCTACGTGCGAAAGCGAACGGGCAGATCTGTGCGTGGCAAGCAGGCAACATCCCCTTCTCGAAGGTCGGCGAAATGTTGACGAAGAACTGGGAGTGGGCTTGGTTGAGCGACCTGGATGGTGCGTTGCACAATGCGGTGAACATGGTGGACCCGAAGACACCTTCAAGATATTAAGTATGTGTTTCCATGTCGAGTGCAGCGAGATAACTCTCTTCTCCCATGTTCATTCCACGGCCAGAATGATTGACTTCTTTTCAATTTCAGGCCACCGTTGCCAATCGACAAGGACTCCTGAACAATTTCCCTGGCCGGCCTGGCCACCTGTGGTGATAATTGAGGATTTCCAAGCAGTATGGAACATGAGCGAGCGATTCGATTATTTGTCTTGTACTTGTTTGTTTTGTACCAAAGTTAGATCCGATCAAAGACCATACTTTCCGAGTCCTCTGCTTCTGTCCCGTGCACCGTGCTGCCGGGCTTCCATCAAAGCCGCCCCTCTTTGATCATAAGACGTCTTTTTAGATGCACGGCATACCGTATCTCCCCACCGAAATTGTGCAGCGACTTAGGCGGGTAAGTTCTGCTCAGCAACCAGGAGTCACTTCAGTGGTGAGTACTACGTTGCATCGATTCCCGCTCTCCTGCTAGTGTGTTCGGGTCCACGTAAGAATACGACTCGCCGAGAGAACCTTCAGAGCCCAGTTGTCAGTGTTTGGCTAACAGCTATAGTGGTCAACATGACGCCAAGGTCACATTAAACACATACCTTGTGCTCGAGATGTCAGTTTATCAAGCCTTCATCATATCGCAATCAAAGCCAGCCTATCAGCAAAATCTTACTTTTTGGGAACGGTTGTAACTTGTGACCATCTCGATGTGATCTACTCGCCAGCCATTATAAAACGACACATCTTTTAATGCTACGAAGGTCGAGCAGCCTTGGTAACGAATTGAAAACAAAAATCTTACTGAACGTTCTTTGCCATGCCCTGTTACTGATTCAAGTGGTATTCAAAGAGCCTTTTTCATTCGGGAGTCGGGAAACTCAGCAGTGATATCAAATCCCCCGGGGACGTTCTTACGAGTGTCAAATCATCGGATTAGTAGAGAAAAACCGTAAAGGTCCGTCAACTCGTTACTTCAGGCATGATGGTGATGCGGCGAAATGGCCGCTTTGCCAACGCTGATTCGTCAAACGACCCACACAATTTTCTTTCCCTGTTTTTACATACGTGTTTAGCAGATCATGATCAAGCTTGAGTTCAAGCACCGCAATTCATCATGACTGGTCGTCACGACAACTCATTGCTTTCAAGATCTCGGGTTCTGGACGCGAAACAAAACGGGTCCTCGGGTGTTCAATCATTCGCTAGCTAACCTGGCATGCCTTCACCGCCCCTCAATACTAGTGTCTCGTTCTCTCCGAAATCCGTGAATACGAGTGTGATTCTTCTCCCCACATTTAACTAGCGACCATGGCCAGCGTCGGAGGCAACCAACGTCCCGCACGTCGAGCCAGGCTTCACAAGCTACCGGTCGCACTCGGCTGAGACTCCCATCTGCACTCAACTGTCCCACGACCTGAAGTCGGATAGCACTTCTCGAGCGAGCGCACGGTCGTTCGCCAGCATTTCACACATGTACGGAAGGTGATAGAAGCATCACTAGCTTATACTCCAGATGACTCGATAGGTTATCGCATGGAACAGTGACGTCACGGGTTGTTCGGTAAGCAGATGGACTTTTGTCAACAATATAATCAAGTTCGAGGCTACCGAGTTTCTCACTAATTGCAAGGAAAGTTCCGGACTGTGTCCAAGACACAGAGTGGAGATAATGCGGAGAGGTAGTGAGGAGGGAGGGGAACATGAAAATCGGAACATGCATCGACATAGCAAATATCCTCACTGGAGCGCAGGTTACTGCATATGGTTATATTCCCCGATATTTGTATTCTTGTGGTCGAGGTTTGCGGGGTCCCAGTACTCGCGGAGCTCGGGGCCGCTGACAAGGCTTCCCCGGGAACTGTGAAGAACGCTGAGCCGGGACACTCGCATCATCCTGATGGGATATCCGCGACCTGGGACGGAGGCTCCGGTTGATATCACTGAATTCGACCTTCAGATGGGCTGCACTCAGCGTGCGGCTGGTGCCTTCAAATGAAATCCTCACACGATACCTAGACGATCATGATTATGATCATCGGTCAAATTTACCGTTCCGAACTTTGAATCGCTCGCGAAATGACCTTGACCAGCTAGTAAGCAGCGCTCTCTGTTCCCACCAAGGCAAGTTCCCGGGTCGAAAGCTGATGTCATTCGTATAGCTCACCTTTCTCCTTTGGTCATTTGTTGCACAGCGTGTCGTAAATATTAGCAGGCTCGTGACCTCCTGAGTTTGATTGTTCAGACAACTTGGCAAGTTTTGTTCTTCTAGTTGGGGCCCATCACGATAGTTAACATCCACCAGGTATACCGATTTTGCCATTATGGTGTACCACGTAAGTGCACGCTTACAGCCTTGGAGAGTCTGGATCCAGATTCTGAGCCATAACTCGAATTATGCTATTATCTTTCAGGAGTCCTTCCATTCGCATTGTAATTTAGCAAAGCCATCTAGCGAATGCAGAAAACGAAGAGGGTCCGATGACTCCCCGTTCGGTATCTCTGTGCGGAACGATATCAGATTTCTTGGTAGAAGTTTAAGCTGGAAATGGATTGCTCATGTTTTTCCTTTACTCGGTTTCCCGCTCTGCGCCCTCTAGACCTGGTTGCGGCGTTATTAACGCGTATCGTTTTTCATCATGGACGACCCTGTCAATGATCATACAGGTTCAAATCAGCTTGATCAGCTTTATTTCCGCCCACGAACGAACCGGACCCAAAGCGAACAAGATCCGAACAAGATCCGTCCTTGTGTATGGATTGTTTAGGAACCTCGTCGCATCTCCGACAGCCAATTTGCAGATTCCCTGTGGAACTCGACGGCACGATCACTAGACTTTGCGCGAGTTTTGATATGCTGACGCTTTACCGGTATTACCCATGACGTGTATCCAGCCCCTGAAATGTCGCTCGACGTCCTTCCAACAAGTTTCCTCTTTGTCTCACCTCCAACGTCGTCAATAACTTCAAGGGAACACAGATAGGCTCCGTTCAGAGAACATCATGTTGGCCGGAACTTGATTCTGATGGGAACTCGTATGGGGGCCAGTCGTATGGAAGAACAGACCGGACGAAGCTACCACCGGTCCCGACAACTTGTGGTATATTGCTTTTAATCCGTATATCCGACCAACATCATCCCTATTGCCAACACTCTTCCCGAGCCGAGTATGTGTAGTTCAAAGAGAACTTTGCAGTGTGAACGCCGTCTTTGACTTCAAAACCTGGATGGTCGCCGGAATACAGAATCCGCCCGTCGTCGTTCCTGCAAAGAACATGACACCGGGAGTGCCACATATCACGACAGGAACGGTGAATACAGTACGTGTACTGGTCACCACCCCAGCACCAGAGGGTGCCATACCCGCGGGCACGACACACTTCTTCACCAATCTGGACCAGGACGTCTGCCCTCTCCGAGGTTTATCACTCCCCGCCACAGTCTCGACGGTGCCTTTTCTCCTTCCCTTGCATTCACACTGGTCTCGGCTGGGGCCGTTCCGGCGGATGTGACACCCCGACGTATACCACCGTAGGGCCCAATCACGAAAACTCGGGTTTCACCAACCTCTTCTCCACCATATTCTCGCCTCGCAAGTCAGGCGCCCGAGCCCAGCCCCCATTGAAGTCCATTTCCCCCACAGCAGAATTTGTGTGACATATACTTTTCATCACACTCGGCGCCTACCAGACTATCGACGGCTTGCCTCCTTTAGACAGCTGGTCACCAGACTACCTACCATCGTGTCACAATCCAGGACGAGGTCGGCACCACCCTTCCAACGCTGAACAAGCCGCAACTGCTCGACGCTTGGCTCAACGAGAAATTAGAGGATGAGATATGGTTCAGTCCCCCCTGGCATTACTTATCCGTGGATTGACAATCCGTGCGTCTGTACAGTAGTTTGAGAAGTTGGAAGATTGGAATGCGTAAGACTTGTGGAGGTTCGTATCATTGTTACGTTCGTCCACCCTTGCGATTGCTTCCTTGAAGTACTCGGTCCGTCTAGATACCGCCTAGTGTATGAATCATCATGACCCCTGCGTTTGCCATGGAACGAAGGCAACTAATTATCCGATATTGACGCAGGTACAGTAGGACAGTCTATAGATATTGTATAAATCTCTGTGGGGTAGCACCTAGTAAGTCGTGAGATGAGATTCGCCATTCGCCATCGGTTCATCTCCTCCTCGCAAGGACTCTAGCAATGCTCGCTTTGACGATACCCGCAGCTTTCTCCACATCTTTCTTCGACAATGCCGCCGTGGAAGCAATGCGGATCGTCGGGCGCGAATCGATCATCTCTTGACCTCTCAGGTGCTTACCACGCGTGATGAACACCCCATTCACAAGGGCATCGTCAACGATATCCTGCAAGACTCGTTCTTCTGCCTCGTGGTCGGGTGAAGGAAGAGCGACCGTGAGGTGATGTGGGCTGTTGCGAAGACAGAAATGGATTATAGGGCTGGCACGGTGACCGAGTACCATGATCCCCTCGGCCTTTTCCAACACAGAGCGGAGGGTGTCAACGTTATCGTGGAGAGTGGTGAGGATCGATGGAGTATTTCGCAAGTAACTAATCGCCTCTGACCCAGAAGTGGCGAGGAGGGGGGGCATTGATGCAGAGAAAACGAAGGAAGTACCGTTGATGCGCTACCAGATGGAAGACAAATTCGCAGAATGCCAACTTGATCATAAATGTAACCCACCTGATGTTCCGTGACGACGGAAGAACCAGCGCAGAAGCCGCCGGCGGAGCATAAACCGTTAGCGACAGAGCCCACAAGCATGTCAATCTGTGTAGCCTGAAGGGGGGTCATCAGATTACCATGTTCAATACGCCAGAGTAGGAACGTACAGGAACATTGTAAAGCTCGGTCAAACCCCGACCAGTTCGACCGACTGCACCAAAGGAGATACTCTCATCAAGGATGAGTCGATACTTGTACTTGAGTTTAAGCTCGATCTATAAAATTTATATGCTTAACACAACAAGAAAATAAAAATGCATCATTTGACAAACCAGTCTGGGCAAATCGACCATTTCCCCATCACGTTCGAATATGCCTTCTGTGATAATGAAGCGCCGTGTCAACGGACCCTTACGCTTCTTTCTCTCCTTCTCTACGCTGATAAGAACTTCCTCGAGGCTCTTGAGATCATTGTGGTCATACCACCGAATCGTCGAACGAGATATTTGGATACCCATCTGGATGCCAATGTTTATAGAGCGATCCGCGACAATGACATCTCCTCGTTTGCAGAAAGCAGGAATAACAGAGGAGATGGTCGAGAACCCCTGAGAGTAAAGGATAGATGACTCCGTTCCCAAAAATTCCGCAATTTCACGTTCCAGTTCAAGGTGTACGTCTACTTAGCGTGTGAACCAACACGCTTTCGATACAGACGACTCGAACCCACCAACAGTTCCATAGAAGCCTGGGGGACCGCAGCTTCCGACACCATATTTACGTAGGGTTTCAATAGCTTTTTCTTTGATCTGGTCATTGCCTGCGAGCCCGGAGAAGTTGAAGCTTGCTAGGTTGATGACTGACTTGCCGTTGGACAACAGCTTGGGTTTGGGGCCAATGGGACCAGTAACAATGGGAACAGAGTTCAGGTCCCGTTGCTCCCACTCACTCAAAGGTTGGACAAGGCCGTCGGGTGTCCACTCATCCACGAGTTCGTTGATTTCCTAGATGCGTGATCAACGAGATGGGACAGTTGCACTTGGTGAACAGACCTTTTCAGAGAATTGTATGAAATGTTTTCCTTGTTTGTCTCCTCGTGTTCGTGACTGCAGTAGCGTGCGGATGGCAAAGATGACGAGGATCAATTCTAAGATGGTTCGCCCGGGATCATTTTGGTGCGAGGACTTGACGTATCGTGCGACCACAGCAGAACCAGGAATCCTGTAGAACGTCGACTCAAGCCTTGATAGAGAATAAGTCAAGAATGCGAGCAATGGCTCCAGAGTCGAGGAGTACGTGTCCGCCATCGTGGATGGTGGTGCGAACGATGATTCAACAGTGGCGGTGTCTGGAAAAATGGATATTACATAAGCCACGCCTCATCTCTGCTCTGGTCGAAAGCCAATGGTCGGTTACCATTGTACCAAGTCTTTTCATCAATTCGCAGAACCTCTCATGGGACAATGTTTATCATAATGAACTTCATTTTTGACTCGCGCCGGAACCAAGGTGAGATATAGCGTGACATCAGGAGACAGAGGCCCTACTAGCATTGACGAAGTGTGCCTCGGCGAAGGTGGCACTTCGCTCCATCGCTGGTAAGAACTCTACCACACAGAATGATTGACTTCGAAAGCCTCGAGGACGTTCTTTGAGCGTCGAGAAGGAAGATGCAGCGGCAGGGTTTATCAACTCATTGGACTCGCTTCATTAATAACCGAAAGTATCTTCGACCGCGGTGGGGAAAAGGTCGATTTGCCAAAGCTGGTTCGTAAAATGATGTACCTCTCTCAGGGCGTTGAGGATTTGGTGGCTGGAGCTTTGGCTCAAATAAATGTATCGACTCACTCATTCCTGGTAAGAGTTTCTCCGCAGTCGGTAGAACTGATCGTGGCTTCGGCCGAGCTCTACAACGTCTCTGTATATCCCTTGTGCTGATTGGGGCCTTTGTCTTGTCTGCATCGATGCTCGCCCTTTCGCCACTTCCGGAGGCAATTGGCTACCCCTCTCCACAAGACGTTGACACCATCCGTTCTGTGCAAAGACTGAGAGTACCACAGTCCTCCGTCATCGTTGACGACACCATTGTAAATGGGGTACCCATCACGCATGGTAAAGCAGCTGAGGGGTCAGAAAATAATCGATCCCCATCCGGCGATCCGCATGCTGTAATTGTGCCCTTGTCGAAGAAAGACACGGAGGAGGCTGCGGGTATCATCAAAGCAAGTATTGGTAGAGCCCTTGCGGGGAGATACAAAAGCACAAGGTACCACGTTACGCCTGTTCACCAGGTCAGGGTTGCAGCCTTTGTAGATAATTGCCTTGTCCAGCCAACGAGCGGGGAATGTCGGGGAAAAGAATTCGGTTGCTCGGATCCCACTGGTCCATGAGTTCATCAATTCCCTAGACAGTAATCAATGAAACGCGGCGGCAGTCACATGCCGGCGACTGACAATGGAACGCACTTTGTCCTGATGCATGTCTGTCAAAATATGTATTCTGTCTGGATCTTGTCTGGATTTATCTTGAAATTGGCTCGGCCGAGATTCACTATCGTTGGTCCTCGCGCGAGGGTAAAAATTACAAGGTCGGATATTTGATTCGTGAAGCATAAGTAGATACAGCCATCGTTATCGCCGAGTTCCCTCTGGAAGTGTAACGATGAATGTGGTGAAAAAAACGTGTCACGTCCTCAGCCACGCAGTTTTAGCAATCTTTTTCAGTTTCTTTTGCTCCTTGAATCGTTCCTGGATAGAGCCAGAAGCGTCAGTACGTCCGTCCGTTGATGGCGTATTCCGTCTTGAATTCGCCGTCTCTCGCGATGCACGCAAAAAGAGATGATGATGAAAAGGAGAAACCGGACATTTAAACACTCACCAAATCCTTCTTTGTCGGCTTCTTTCTTTTCTTCCCTCCCGCCGCTTTCTCCTCCGCATCCCGTTGTTCCACTTCATTTTCCCACGTACCCACGTCGAAGTAAAACTCGCTCATGCGCTTCATGCGTTCGTATTCTGACAGGTGGGAGGGCGTCCGTGAATCAGTGGCTGTGAATGCGCCAGTGCGGGCGTTGAACTTTGCAGTAAAGCTTCCTGTATGTGCGAGAGAGGACGAGCCAGCGAGGGACGGGTCGAGGTAGGCAAGGGAGGGATCTATGCCCGCTGCCATGGCCCGCGCCTCGAGGGAGTTGGGGTCATAAGGATTGGGGTTGACAGTTCCATTTGGAACGTCTGCCTGTGCGTTTGCGCCTGTGTCTTGGACGGTAGTGGAGGAAGATGAAGGGTCAGAAGGGGACAGCTGGAGAGGATTAACCCAGGTCGTTTCACCGGTGGATGCGTTGTGAAAGTAGTAGGCGTTGTGCTGGGGCGAAAAGATGGCTTGCCATGCACCAGCTGAGAGGCTGGCAGAGGTAGAAGCGGAGGTTGGGGATGCGACATCGTCGGCGGCGGCAGTTTCTTTACACTTTCCCTTTGAATCTTGTTTTGGTTCTGGAGACGACTGGGGCTCGTCGTCAATCTCTTTGGGATCGCTGGACGGTGCTGGGGAACGACTGGGCATGGTTGACGATGAGGAGATTCAGAACTTGGCAACCCAACACGAAATTAGTTAAGTAACTATAATTTATTTACTTACTTACTTAACTACTTGACAAGAGTCTAAGAGGGCGAAAAATAATTAATTGTGTTCTGTCATGCATTCTGATTCATACCACACGCACATCCCAGTGACGATGCTTCGCTCGGCGCTGAAGCAGACGTCCCGCCCATCCTCGCCCTCATTCGGAGATCCCTCCTCGCCACCCCCTCGTCACGCCGCTCCACCACGGACGACGTCCGGAGCGTCATTGGCAACCCTCCTCTCCTCTGTCTCACCTGACCAAGCACACGCTGGTCCTGCGACATCCACGCCCCTGCCATCTCCGAATGCCCCATCTACCACCTCCGCCCTGGTCGCGTCCCAGGGGTATACCCCCAAAGTATCCTTTGACACATTTGAAAACCCCGCCGCATCGATGTTCTCCTTCACCCTTCATGTTCAATCAGATGGCTACGCACGGAATCGTTCCACCCGTGTCTTTCTATGCGCCTCAAGTCCCGATGAAAGCGGTGGAGAAGCCTTGGAATGGGCCCTTGAGTGTCTTGTTCAAGACGGCGACGAACTCGTTGTATTCAGGGGTATTGATCAGGAAGAGCTAGGTGGGCATGTGTTCCTGCTGTCAGCTCACGTGCCCCTCATTCGTATGTAGACAAGGACCATGAACTCGTACGGGAAGATGCGAGAGATCTCATGAGGCATATCCAGGACAAATGTGTCGAGTATGACCCGGACCGCAAGGTATTCATTCCTCCCTCTCATCAGTGGCCCCCTTTTTAATCACTCTCAAGATTTCGATTATTCTTGAATTTATCGCAGGTCGTGTAACTACAACTCTCGACAGGCTCATCGCGCTTTACCGTCCCGATTCGGTCGTTGTCGGTATGCGCGGTCAGAGGCGTGGCGTCCTTGGTTTCGGTGGGGGGCTACCAGGCGGTGTGTTCAGTGGCAAGTCATACTTTCCTCCCTTGGTGGTTGTATTCACAAGGATCGCCTTTTCCACAGGGGTGGGCTCTGTATCAAAATATGCTCTCTCTCACAGTCCAGTCCCAATCATTGTTGTCCGGCCAGAAAGCAAAGTAAGGAAGGTTCGAGAAAAAAGGCTCAAGGACCCGAAGAGAGGGACTCATTTCAACGAGTAAGATTTCCGTCCTTGCACTCCTTTGATTCTGGGTCACCACGCTCGTCAAATGTTTGGTCATCTGCGTCTACAAGGTCCATATATGCGTGCCTGCGCTTCGAGAGCGTCAGTTTTCTACATTGGCGACGCATATATGCGTCTGCGCCGGCAGGATGGCGAGCGCTCACTTCATGTCATTATGCATTTCTCAACATGGTACTCACCATTTTTTGTAGATTACCTCCCGCAAAGACGCAGGACTTGCCCGTCACGCCATTCATCTCACCTTCTACTACAAGGTCATGAGCTCAGGTGGCTGGTAGAGTTAAGCCAAGCCGCTTCCGCGCAAGTTTTCTTACCATCATTCACATCGTCGCCCTTGACTCAACTTGGTTACCGTGTATACTCAACAGCAATACCCCGAAACACCCTCGCCTGCACTTGAGCACCTCGACCCTCATCGTCGACTGTCATTCGCGTTAAAGTGAAATCTTCGTTATTCAATCCCTCCCACAATCATGAATACCTACTTCTCCGAGACATTCATGCAAAAAGGGGAAAAAAGAAGGGAGCATCTGTCCGCACGCCTGCAACCTGACTGCCTTGCGTAACGAAGCCACCCACATCTTTCTTCCTTCACACTACCCATCTTGTCGACACGTTCGTGTTGTTAATGGACTTCAACATATCATAAACTTGAACTCGGTCACTACACGCTCAGTTTTCACTTTATCCAACAGCTATAGCTTGATTCCAGTCCCTTTCATTCCACAGTGCGAGTGTCTATGCGTCACCATACCATATACAGGGAACATTCCATCCTCTCTTCGCGTCTGGTATACCTATTGTTTTGGTGGTGCAGTTTATTTGGTACGCTCCGCTCTTGTTCAGTTTGTGTATATCCATCCTCCCCGAAATGTGTATGACAACCTTCCTACTCTTTTGTGCATTATTTTATATCTTGACTTTTGCTGCGTCTCGGTTTGGTGATGTCGTGTGGAATGAATGTAATTATCCCCCGCTATGTATTTGATTGGCGCCTTCAATCCAGGTCGGAAGCGCAAGGGTGGTTCGCTCCGCGCACCTTCATGAACTACGGTACTTACACCAAGTGTCGTTCAGTAATAACCTCGGACATGCGGTTGTTCAACCTGGGCAATCAGGCGACCTCGAGACGCGATTCAATCACGCTCGGCGTCGTGAAGTCCGTCTCGTAACTTGTACAGAGATTCCGTGGCCAAGGTCGGTGTACGTCGCCTGCAGATATTCTAGCCTTACTGCATCGCTCACACGTCCAAGCCTCTGAGGTCCACACGATCGCGAGCGAGACTTCCCCGCACCAGTGCGAACTACCGTAATCGGAGTGGGGCAGAAGCTATGAAGGTAGTGTCGACCACACGAACCGTCCTCTTGACACAACTCCTTTTCAGACCCGGTTCCCTCCCATCCTCTCACCCGCTTCAAAGTCGGCAGCGGGCACATATCATCGACAGTGGACGCAGACGTGGAACAGTACGAAAGACGTTTACATATGAAGAAACGCATACGCGAAGCAATGGATCTACGCATCGGGTGAGTTGTGACCGACAGTTGATTCACTAAAACTTACTCGATATTCATTCATCCCCGTTCAACATACCTCTTCGCTCTCTGCTCGTCCATCGGGATCTCTTCAACCTCATCTGACCCCCTAGCCAGCCCTGGATCCGCGAAGTGGAGTGTGGTTCCGATGCCTGTGATTGTACCTGCACCATAGCCCATGCCGAATCCGGTGTCAATGCCTTGGCCATAGACATTTTGAGCATGTAGTTCCCTTATACTGAGTATAAACCGGGGGTTCAGTGTGAAGGGCAGAACATTTGCAATACTACTCAGAACCAGACTGAGTGTCTGCTCTATAGTGATGCTGAAGAGGCCTTGGATAATCATTGCATGGAAAAGATTTCTAGTGGTTCAGGTATGCATTAGTTTCATCTCCATACAAGGTAATGATAAACAGGGTGGATACACACATGAAGAAGTAGAGGATGCCTTGCTGGACAAGGAGTTTGATGTACCTGTTGAATTGCCATTTTTTTGTCACTTTGTATAGTTGAAGTGATTGGTTGAAGGCTTGAAAGATGGCAATTATGCACATCACACCCTGTAGAACAACCACAGGAATGATGGAATATCTGCCCCAATTCCATGAAGGATATTGCACTATGCAGACTGATGGATCAGGTGCTGAAGGAATAAACACTATGAAACAAGCATCACAACAGAAATATGTTCAGATGTGCCTTTGAATACATGTGTCAAACTGAATTGTTGGACATACCTATCACAGCACCAGGTTGGGTGTATATGATACCAGCAGTGACAGTGACAACAACCTCTGCAACAAAAATGAACAGAAGAACACTCAGAATGACTCTCGACCGGTGACACAAAGCATAGACCCGAAAAATCATCACCACTGAAATGAATTTTTATGAATTATTGCACCAAAAAAGTGGATTCACAGCTTACAGTCAGTAGCATTTGTGAAAAGGATGCTAGTCCAGGATGATAGATAAATAATCATTTTACCTTTCCAATGGAAATATAGTTTTAAGTGCAGCCATGGCAAGGAATTAACAAAAGACTTACAGCTATCCAATTGATATCAATCATTCATGATCCCAAGAGAGAAAATGAAACACATACATCTAAGGTTGTGTAAATGATGTTCAATTGACTGAGAACTGCCAAGGTATAACCTAGAAAGCCTCACCCACAAAGGACCAGGTACAAAGGCGCTCCCACCTTGAAGTTCGGTATACTCAGTCCGAAAGCCATAATCTGGAAAACTGAACATACCTAGTGAGGCAGGACTTGATAATAGATTGAAGTCAATATGTAGAACGGTAGTCATCGTTGAAAGAGTAGCCATACATGATTGAAAGCAAGCCCCCATAACGGACCTAGATTGGGACATAAGCTACAAGCATGACCAAGGAGGCTTGATACATACGAGAATGAACATAGTAGAGACCCAAGTCCATGGTCTGTTCTGTAATGTTATCGTCGATACTGCATCATTTGTCTATAAAATGCACACTTACCCAGACATACTCTATCTAGTACCAAGCAACAGCCAGTCAGTGTTTGCATAGAGCCCCGAAAAATACAACATAAATACCTCGACTGGAAGCGTAAGGACTGATCGTATCGATGTTATTGAGGTATCAACAGACGTGAATTCCTGACACACCATAGTCATACACGATTGTAGTGACCATCGCAACTAGCAGGGTTCATGAGATAAATCAGCCACCCATTATATTGAACTGGACATACGAGATACATAGTTATTCAACTGGAGGCTCGCCAGGGCGACCTCTAAGCTTGTAGACATGATTACGAGTCACGATGTCGGTGAGAGAGGCCGAAATCGAGGGTAGGCAGGGGGAAGGAGGACGGGGTGATACGTCGAAGAAAGCAATTGAAGGATCTGAGAACTGATCAAGGATGACAAAGGGTAAAATAGGGTACAGTTTGCCCGGATAGACATTAAGTTCAGCACATTATCGTTGCCTTACTCAACAGGGCGGCATGCAATTGGCAGGGTCAGTGGACAAGGTTTGATGGATTACAACGAGCGACGCAGGCTCGCTGCTATGTTCGTCAGGTTTACACAAGAAGAACCTCTGATGACGGTAAACCGCGATGAAATTGCTATCGGACCATCGCAACACACGGTCACAACCGGCGAGGGCTATGACGTGAGTCGGGTCGGTTGATATGCCGTCGAAATAACGCCGGAAGTGGAGCGTGTGGTGCTAGTAGGCTCACTGAGGGGAATAGTACGTTGCCGCTGTGACCATCCCTGTCCCACCTGCTGGCCATGCGAGTCAGTGTTTACACGGACGAATTGAAGGAGAACGCACGTTCCTCGACCACTCGGTGATCTTCCTAGTTTTCTCAGTCAGGCTCGATGATCAACGAGAATGTACATGCCCTTATTCGGCTTTTTCCGTACTTGTACGCGGCTTTTTGGTGGCTTTCGCACTTTCAGCTCGTTTGCAGCTCCACTTTCGGCTCTTGTAGGCTCCCAAGCCAAGAGCGCCAAGTCCGGATACCTTTGGGTGTACACATTTTCCTGATTGGCAACCGTTTCTGCTTGCCAAGATCCGAAAACGTCGGAGTCGTGAATCACCTTCTTTCCAGGACCAGGACCAGAACGGAGTCGTAGCTTAGGTTCAGTGCTCAGTGACCGTGCTACGTGGCAATGGCGCGTTTGAAGATAACTCCAATGAGTACATACCTGGCATCGTGGCACCTCGACGGCTATATGTTATATAGCCGCAACGTGCATCTGAGATCTCCGCAGTGTCGATCACTGAAACATCCCCCTGGCAGGGTTATCCGGGAGGTCCGGGACTGACTATACCTAGCATATGGCACGGCGCGGAAAATCCTTGACCGTGGGTGTCATTGTCCAGGTCACCTTCACTCCCAAACGATCAAGTAGCATGAAATTAAATAAAATTTACAGGACAGTGCGAGTTGGACAGCAGATTGGTATCGTAGATGTCTATCAAATACGAGTCGAATTCGCATCAGGATGGTTGGCGAGGCGCGCGTCGAAACCTGCCACGTATCAACAACAAGAATCAGAACACACACTCAGACCTGAGCGGAATGAACGTGAAAGTGGCGATAAATTTCGTCGTCTGGCAAATGTCTTTTCTTCTGCCAGTGCTCATCCGTTTCGACATCAACAATTGCTGAGTCGGCATCTATTATTTAGAACCTGGATTACGGTCCCTCGAATCGGGGAATCAGGCGAACCTCGAGATCGGACGCGCGTTGGAGGTCCGCTAGCATTTCAACTCGGTCTTCAGCAGGAACTGCGGCACATAGAGTGCCTCATGATCGTTCGGTGTCGTGACATCCGCCTCGTCGCTTCTTCAGTAAGTGGTCGCGGTATTTGCTATGATCCCCCAACTCTCGGTTCCTGAGCCAGGGACGGAGATTCCGTGGCCAAGGTCAGTGTGCGCCGCTCGCACTTTATATTTGTGTCTGCATCGCTCACACGTCCAAGCCTCTGAGGTCCGCACGACCGCCGGCAAAATCCCCCGCATTATTGTGGGCTACACTACTTGCAATCACCGCTACTGGAAAGTCAAGGGGACATACATTACGACGGTAGTAACGTATAGAAGGTAGGATACATACAAGAACGAACATGGTAGAGACCCGCGTCCACGGTCTCTTCTGTGATATTGTCAATGCTACATCACTCATCTTCAGATACTCGCTTACCCAGATATAGTCTATCTAGTGGCCGAGCAGTGTTCGCATAAAATACCAGTAAAAAATCGACATAAATATTTCATTCGAAAAGGTGAGGACTGATTATGTCGATGTTATTTCGGTGTCAACAGACGTGAATTTATGACGCACCATATCATATGCAAACGCAGTGACGATCACAACTGGGGGGGTTCGTGAAATCAATCAACCGCCAATCACGGTCGCACGTACGAGATACATAGTTTTTCAACTGGAGGCTTTCCAAGTCAGTCTCCAGGTCGGTAGACATAATAAGCGAGCGAGTGGCATGACGGAATATGAATGATTGAAACGAGCGACGCAAGCTGTTTACCAACTTGCCAAGTTTGTCAGGTTTAATGAACCTTGGTGACAGGGTGAGTATACCGCCCACAAATGGGAATATTCAACACATGGACACCCAAGGGCCATGACGCGATCGTCGGATCGATCACAGCGCTGTCGAGATAACACCGCACATTACTAAAAGCGCATGTTGCTATGAGGATTACGCCGCCACTGTGACCAATTATTCCTCACCTCGTTCATCTTCCGAGCTCTCTTGCAGGGATCCGACCGCGTCTGCTTGCCAAAGCACATTGGACCACAATGTGTCCAAAATGTGTTGTTTTATAGCCATTGGTGGCAGGTCGCAGTTTACACATTTTTTCCACCTATCACGTTCGTCACTCTGGCTTGAGGTCGAATCTCCGAGTCGAATACACACATATCTTCGTACTCATTCATATGAATGGTGTTCTGGCGTGTCCTTACAATAGATCAACCCATACTTTGAACGTTGATCTAGCGACGTATGAGTGGATGTCGCAACCACGGGCGGAGAGCGCCTCAAGCTCACCACGTTTGGAAACCTGAACCCTCGCTAACATCGGATTGCACTCAACGGGCCTCTAATCGCATATCCTCGGTTTCTTCCAACACTTCGATGGGCCCAATATCTGCAAATACGATACCGCCCCCATTACCCGTTGTCCCACCCACATTGCGACCTGATGTTATCAATTCCTTGCTGTGATTGTGTCGGCTATCGCGCTCAGTAAAGCACCGAGAATAAATTGTGGAACAGTTGCATACATGTGCTATTCACTTTGGATGTTGTACCCGACGGAGCGAAATGAGAAGTTCAGGACCTGAGCAAGTTCACTGTAGAAGAAAAGTGGTGTCAGTCCATCCGTCTGAGGTTCGTGGCGTGACCCATTCGGATGCAACTACAATCTACATACCTGACATAGCACCTGGACGGCTATATATAGCTGCGGCAGTATGATGATAATCTATCACCAGAAGAATCCCCAGCATTATCTGGACTGACTATACATAGCATACACGCGGAGAATCACCACTGTTTGGATCATTGTTCTGGTTTCGCTTCCGAAGGTACAAACGGCGGCTCACCATCAGCGGAACCAAAGTAGGTCCAATTCACTAGAAAATGGAGTGTGTTGCCTGCGGATCTGCGTAAAGGGCGGGTACAAGCTAGGCTACCAGAATACCCTTACAGTTGTCTAGGTGATATTATTATCAGCGATCCGGGCTTCCAAAAATGGTTACATACCTCTGTTGTGTTTGACTAGTAATCTAACCGTATGTTTACGATCGGATGGAACTTACGCTTTCGAGACCGGTACGAGGATGCTCCCAACTTCGCTTGGTTGACCCGAACGACTAAAATCATAGGGCTACAGCCTACGAAACGCAACGGAGCTGATAAATAGATCAGGGGTTAACACTCAACTTGCAGCAGAATACTTGATAACCCACGTGGCGAACAGCCAACCAAGATACCGGAACTGTAAGGCTGTGATCACAATTGTTTGAGCATACCGCCCAAGCCGTCTCAGGTGTACACGCACAAGAACAAACAACGTAGACACCGAAGTCCATGGTCTGTTCGTGGTATCGTCAGACAAGGTGCGAATGGTCTCTCTAGGTGCACCGTCAGGAGCAATATTTTTGTGTAGAACGGAGTACAGGTGCGCACCTCATCCGAGGTAGTTAGAACTGGATAACGCGGAAGTCGCTCCAGTGACGTACAGCCCGCTGTGCAGAAAATGTATACTCATTGAAACCGTAACGGATAGCAGTAGTGTTCGCGGCTACAAAGCAGTCCACCAAGGATGTTGGTGATCATACCGGACGTGTAGTCATTAAGCTGGAGAGTTGACACGATGGACTGCAAAAAAGACATGCTACAGCTGTCGAACCTTGGAGGCATTGCGCCGAGTGAGAGCTTGACCTGATTCGTACGGTATGGTGCACGGGACGATGAGTCACCACAATGCTGTCTTAGAGCTAGATCAGGTAAGGTGAACGGCCCTGGCGGTCACCGTGGAAGTTCAACGTAACTTTGGCGTCCATGCAGTGCGTCGGAGTGGAGCCAACCGCTCCAAAGGACGATTGTAGAGTCTATCTAACACCGATCCATCTGAAGTTCATTATGAAGAAACCAGTGTGTTTTTGCACAAAATAGAGGTTCTATGAGCCAAGATTCACCCTGTCGGTTCAGAAGGCAGAGGAAACCGAGTATACACGTAAGCCAGCCAAACGGGCAAAAACCAAGTTGGTCCGCTGTCTCACGATCACGGTTGTGAAGGCCCCAACGCCTCGGCGAATCGCAGAACGGGATCACTGACATAAAGGCTGATCAATGGGAAGGGATAATTTATTTGGAGATGCGTCTTACATAGCCTTCGGGGCCGCCATCAGATGGGCCCTCCCACCCCAAAGAACGATACCACCGAACCAGCGGAATACTGCATCTCTGTGCAAGGCGTCGGTAATAATGGTAAAAGTCACCCATCAACCAGAAAGAAGCAGGACGAGCACGACGGTCGAGTTTGGGTCTGTGAGATGGGTCACCAATAAAGACAATGTATAACCACACGCGCGCATTAAGAAGTACCCTCGCAGATCGGCGTCCCTGGCTATCAGAGCATGACCAAGAAATACTCCACACGTACGGTATGGTAGTGGAGCGTGATGCAAACGCTGTCTGTGGCGGTGGTCACCGTGAGGATCAACGACCTATATCTTCAGAATCATGATATCGCGTCCGTAAGCACGGATGCATGGCGTTGCACCGGGGTGACCGACTCGCCTGACATATAAGTACTTGGTTCTTGCTGTAACGGTTACGTGGCAAGCCACCGACCCTCGGGAACCACAGTACCACGTTGAATGTGTTCCTGCCGTTCAGTCGATCAGCTGTTCAGCGCTCGCGGTCAGAGTAAAGGGTGATTTGACAGGTGGTTCAGGTTCGAAAACTTCAGAATCTGCCAGCCAAACACTCCTGACAGGCCGTGAGAACATACACTAAGCCGTCGCCCCTCGCCTCGCCGTTGAGTCTGACTCTATCTTCTCACGGACAGGTCACTTGTACACCAGCCTGACACTCTGAACCTTTGTCTCACAAAGACGTACGCAATTACGGTAAGTACAGGACCGGAGCACACACGGCCAGGAATACAGAAAATGAGGTAAGTATATGACAATAGCATCTTTTCCTAATCATCTTCACCTGTTGTTACTGCCCATGGGGTTGGGTGGCCAGGTGTATACGAGCTCTGGTTCCTCGCCGTCGGGCACCGAGCACTGCGACGCATCCGTCTGGATCGCCGCGAACTCGGCGTCATCCTGCTCCGTAATCGCCACGTTCTTCCAGGGTTTCTTATCTTGTGTAGAGAAGCCCTGGAAGTGCGAGGCGTTGACGGATTCGAGCCGCCAATGGCGACGCGCGTGATAGCCCGGGTAGGGTTCCAGTGAGTACATCTCGGGGCGAACGACGGTGCCGTCCTTGGCGAACGAAAAGACGTGTGGCCCAGGCGTCCACACGGGGTTGAAGTGCGTGTCCAGGTAGAAGTCGTTGGTCAACAAAGACTACACGTCTCTCGTCAGTCCTGGGCGATCTCGGGACGAAGTGGCTACGTACCAGTTTCGTGGGGAGGTGGTCAAGTACGTCATTATGTTTATCTTGATGGTGTGTTTTGGCAGGGCTGGTGGCGGGGCTGGTGGCAGGGGTAGCGGCCGGGGTAGCGGCAGGGGAGTGCATTGTGAACTCGTGCGACGAGTGCGATATAGGTGCGGTATATGAAGTGTGTTCGTGCATGGAACGAGTCTGATGGATAATATGCTCGTATGGACACAGCAAAGTGGCGCGCAGAATGCGCAGGGTCGTGTTCACCGGAGGCAGGACAGGCAAAACGATACAGCAAGCCCTGAAAGCAAAGCAAGGGGATGGAGATGACAGCACCGGTATACAGGTAAGGTCAAGTTCGTGATCAAATTATGGCCACAAATGCACCTCTTTTTATACCCTTGCATTCCGGAGTGGTTCAAGTGGACGTGCAAACGTGCCCCGGACCCCCCATTGTCCGCCCACATATCAAAGCAATCTCACGGATCGCTCCAACAAGGTAACTTGGCAGTGCTGCTTGTCCTTCCCCGTGCGCGTTGAACAACGTCGACGTTTACTTGGCTCGTGACCATCGCTGGGGCCGTTCTTGCTATTCCATTTCTTACTCCATGGTCAACGGGTCGCCGTTCTCGCTGGAGCTTCTTCCCGTGGTCTATAATACATCTTAGCTTGAATGCTCAAGGCACGCGTTGGTCTTCATGGTCCAGTCACGTCCGCCGTGGGTGTTGTTTCCTTGCCGCCACCACCACCAAACGACGGGGGACTCGTAACGTGGTCTCCTCGGAATCGAAACCAACTTGTTGAAAATCATGACATGATGCGGAACGTTTCTCGAGCGTGCTGTGCACAGTACGTGCCTAGGTAGACCGAGGTGCCAGGTAGGGGGGGTTAGTCATCCCCACAGTGTAAGTACGGCTCGTATTGCAACAAGCCAAAGGCTCCAAGTAGGACGTCGGAATGGCACGCTCCTGCAAATAGATTAAATGACCCACTCGAGCAAAGACACCTTCTGAAGACGTGACAGAAACAATTCGACGCCTTCAGACCCATCTGAGTCATTCCACGCAAATCGAAAAAAAGGTGGACTGGTGAACGACATTGTTATTTCCAATCCATGACGATTTGCGTTGTCTACTTGTACATCTACATAAATGAGTGTGAGTAGTACTACAGAAGAATGCGTAGTCGTGCAGTTAATTCGTCAGATGAATGAGTTAATGGTAATCAAGAAGAAAGTCTGGGTGAAAAGTGAATAGGGCGAATGGTCGAAAGTACTCGTAACGAGCCCCAAATTTTGCCATCTGCGTGTTGATTTATCCAAGAAATGAAGAGGGGATGAAAAGAGATTCGTGATGCGTGCGTGAAATAAAGACATTTAAATCCAGGATCAAAAGGAAAGAGAAAATGCAATGGGAGATCAATGAAAAAAGGAGACCTTTGGTCACAGACTCTCAATCACCGAGCCACTCACCCCCACTCGCGAGCCTGGCAAACAGCCCCTTGCGCTCCACGAGCTCCTCATACCCCCCCTCCTCAGCCACCTTCCCATCCTCGATGACTACCACCCGGTCACACATCCGCATCACCTCCACCTTGTGCGTCACCATCACCGTCGTCCGCCCGACTTTGGCACCCCGAATCGTTTCGATTACTGCCGCCTGATTCCCACCGTCGAGCGCCGACGTACATTCATCGAGAATGAGGATCTTCGAGGGACGCGCGAGGGCGCGGGCGATTTGGAGACGCTGCGCTTGGCCGCCCGAAATGAGAGCGGCGTTTTCGCCAACCAGGGTGTCGTACCCATGCGGGAGCGACATCACAAATTCGTGCACGTTCGCGGCCCGTGCGGCACGCGCGACGTCGTCATCTGTGAGTTCTCCGAGGTGGCCGTAGGCAATATTCTCCCGGATCGTGCCGTCAAAGAGGTTGGGGGTTTGGTTCACGACCGCGACGTGGTTGCGCAGATGGTGCACGTCCGTCCATCGGAGCTCGTGTGCGCCGACAGATATTGTTCCCGAGATGGGCTCGTACAGCCTTTGCAGCAGGGCCGCCACCGTCGATTTGCCACATCCAGAAGCGCCGACGAGCGCGACGCACTCGCCCTCCGCGACCTTCATAGAGAAGTTCTTCAGCACGGTTGCATCGGGGTTGGTTGGGTACGCAAAGGACACATTCTGCAGTACGAGATCCCCGGAAACCGGTGGGCGGAGTATACCCTGGGATTCGCTCGTCCCGTCGGTGGGAAGCGTCACGAAGTGGAAGAGATCTGTCGTCGCTTGGACGCTCTTGGCAATCTTTTGAGTGAATCCCATAAGCTGGCTGCCAATCGTGACAGTGAAGACAACGAGGTTGAGTACTTGCACCATCCGGAGATACGTGTAGGTGCCATTGGCGACGAGGACTGCGCCAACATAGAACAAGAGCGCTTCTGCGAGATAGATGAGAGCAGAGGCGACACCATATGTACCACCTTCGACGAACGCGCCACGGATACCAGTGGAGAGGCAGACGGAAGTAGCTTTGTCGAATTGGGATTGCAGAACCGGCTCCAGGGACATGGCTCGGATGCTACGAACATTGAGGATCGTCTACGGTGATGAAAGAAATGAGTTGCAGGAACAACAAACATTGAGAAACCACATTATCAACGCACCTCGTAGTAGACCCTCGCAACCTCCTCGCGAGCTCGCTTGTTCCTGACCTCACATTTCGCGAACAACCCCGCCTGGACGGCCATGACGCCAACGAAAACTGGACCGATCGCGATCCCGACGAGAGTCAGTTGCCAACCCCACACCATAGCCCAAACCAATCCTACACCTGTCATGGCTACAACGACCAAAAATTGGGCCATGACGACAGACACGAGCGTCCGTGCGTCATCGGCGTCTTTGACGAGGACCTGTGTAAGTGCAGGAGGGGAATGCGCGGGAGAGTCGAACCACACTTTATCCTGCGCGAGCACGCGGGAATAGGCGGTGTCGCGCAAGTGGGTGACCCAGCGGATGGCCGATGTTTCCATGAGGAAATATTTGAAACCCATGACTAGA
This sequence comes from Boletus pseudo-olivaceus, assembly GCA_038092955.1. Classification (NCBI taxonomy): domain Eukaryota; kingdom Fungi; phylum Basidiomycota; class Agaricomycetes; order Boletales; family Boletaceae; genus Boletus; species Boletus pseudo-olivaceus. The sequence goes on along the minus strand of JBBPRI010000116.1, from coordinate 32,016 downwards.
CCGTCAACAGCTGCCATGCCGAGGACGAGGGCGCCATAGGAATTAATAGTGGCGGCGCCGGGATTCGCGGAGACCTCAAACATCAAACGGGAAAGCAGGAAGGAGAAGATGGGCGTCATAGCACCGCTCAATAAGCACGCAATGAGACCGGTGAAGAGAAAATGCTTGGCAGGAATCGTTGGGTATATGAGACGCAGCGTCGCGATGAGACCAGGTGCGGGAACGGGTTCTGAGGCTGGAGTCGAGTCGGACTGGGGTTCTTGAGAAGGGAAGGTGACTCGCAAGGCGTCGTGTGCCCTCCTTGCACGCTTCTCGCGTCTTCCAGCAGCTTGTTCCGCGCTCCGTTTCAGGTTGATTTTCTCGCTCTCGAACTCTTCATCGTCTTCAACCATCGGTTGGGGTGGAGTAGCCGAAGCGAAAGGAAAAGTGAATGTAGGCATGGTGGGCGTGAACTGTAGGCTTGTCCGACGACTATCATAGACACGTGGTGGGACGGGGGGCGAAGCGACTACAATCGACATACTCGAAGGTCTCCTAGGTCTCCCAGAAGCGCCGCTTTCGAACTCGGCCGCGTGATTCAGAACAACAGAGGTAGTAGGGAGTGCGGGAACTTCGTTCTGGACGTTGCCATTCGTCGTTTTCGTCAACTCGGCGACGACGTCAAACATCCATCCTCCAATTGCCATCGTGACGGGGCGGACACCACTTAGGGTAGGGGCAAGGCTATAGTGCTTATCCTTTGCCTGTTGGGTGTCCCGCGCTTGTTCATCTTGGGAGGCAAAAATCTCCGCGACTTCTTCGTACACGGGTGGGTGTGCATCTGACTCGTTATCGCTGTCGGAAGAGCCACCTTGACGCAACATCTTGTGCCACTCCCCGTCAACCTTCTCCAAATCTGCGCGGAATCCTTGCTCAGCAACACAGCCCTCGCGCATGACGTACACGAAGTCGCCCGCGTTGATACTCGTGAGGTCGTGTGTGATGATAATGGTCGTTTTCTTGACGCGTGAACGCCACGCTCGAATCGCTGCGGTCGTCAAATGACGTGTCGGAGGGTCCAACGCCGACATCGACTCGTCTATATGCGCATATATCGTGAGCAAGTCATCATCCAACGTGAGGTAGACGGAAACCTACCAAGAATCAGGACCTCAGGATCCCGTATTCTCGTTCTCGCGAGTGCCAATCGTTGCCTCATACCCCCACTCAACACGACACCGCCTTCGGCATCACTGTTCTCCCCGCTCCCAGCCAAGACGGTATCGTATCCTGCGTCAAGTCCCAAGACCCATCCCTCCAACATTGCAAGTCGGCACGCTTCCTCGACCTCGGCACGAGTCACGTCTTCGACCTGCCTCCCACTGCCAACAGCACCGATGGCAACGTTCCAGTGGATAGAGCCTCTGAAAACCTGCGCGCCAACGCCAGCCGAACCTTGTATGATGCCTGCGACGTGTCTCCGGACCCAGGTAGCATCGAGATATCGCAAATCTTGCTCGTCAAGGAGCACCTCGCCCTTGCCGAGGGCTGGGGTATAATAATCAAGCAGAATGGATCCGATTGTTGATTTACCGGATCCAGAAGGACCAACGATAAATGTTGTTTCGCGGGAAGGAAGGAACATGTCCACATCGCGTAGAACAGGTACGGTTGGGCGAGTAGGGTAGGAAAAAGTAAGGCCGGCAAGCGTGAAATCACCCGTGAAGCTACGTGGGGTAATCCGGCGGAGAGGTTGCGCCTTCCGGTGTTTGGCGACGATGACTGCAGGGACTTGTTGGGAGGAAGAGGTGACTACTGCGAGTTCCGCAGCTGCCGCCTTGCCCTTGGCCAATACAACCAAAAGTGGAACCATCATCTGCAGGTTACTGGTCGCGATCAAACACGCCCAAAAGACACTCATAACATCACCGGGCTGATTCTTGCCCTCGCGCACCAGGTGCGCACCATACCAGAATCCCTGGACAAACATGGCCATTGTGACAAACTGACTTGTACCGGCTGTGAAACCCCAGATGACACCGAGCGATTGAACGGCGACCGCAACACGTGTAAGAAGAGCGTGTTCGTAAGAGGCTGCATTCGCTGCCTTGACCGCGCCAATATTCGATACGACCCGTGAGACAAGGGAAGCTGCACGAGCAATGAGCGTTCCTTCTTGTGCAATACGAGGTGATGCAAAAGCTTGGGAGAAACCCTGGATGAGGATAAGAAAGGGTACGGCAGAGAGGATGACAAGGGTCAAGAGAGGAGACCAGATGAATGCAAGCACAAGAGCCGTTAATGTTGTAGTTAAATATTGAATAAGTTGGCCAGCTGCAAGGGATGACGCGGCGCGTACGTCGTCGGTTTCCCTGTTGAGTGACTGAGTACAGTGAACAACATCGAGACACAGGGAACTTACCTAGCAAACTTGGCCATGAAGCCGCCAGCGCCAATGGGAGCACCCTCGCCACCCATGTCCAGCACGTTAGTGGGATTGTCGCTTCCCATTTGTCTATCGAACCATTCCATTTGCTTGTGCACGACTGCGTCATAAACTTTTCTTCTCAGCTCGATGACATTCCATTCGCCGGTCCATATCCACAGGCTACTTGTGACGCTGCTCATGACGAGGGCGCCGATACCAAGCGCGATAAGCTGCAATGCAGCGAAGCCGACGCCATGGAGGAGGGCGTCCTTTGCTGCCTGCGATGGATTTGGAGTGAGGGGGAAAGCGGCAAATGCGTTGAAAGACAGGCCGATGACGTATGTCATGAAAGGGGCGATGCCACCCGCTGCGATGGACGATGCGATGGCGGGTGCAAGCAACACGAGCTTTCGCCTCGGGGTGAGGAACGAGAAGAGTAGCTTGAATGTTGGTGCGGGTGGCGGCGGAAGGGAAATGTCGTGGACAGATGCGGTTGGAGAAGAGAGAGTGGAATCTGAATCATGTTTCTTGACATCGATAGAAGAGAGAGTCGATGTTCGCACAGACAGCTCCAGCTCTGGATTGTAGTTCGTTGGTGGGTCGTGGTTGTTCATCGCTGTCGCGGACGACGACGAGCAACACTTGAGGCTGCTGTGGATGTAGAGAGGAGAAGAGAGAGATTAGCCCTTGACATGATTACGCTGCTCATTTTTGTTGTCTGTGAATGGACAGACGCGTTATTGTCCTCTTCCTTTGTCGCACACGTGCAAAGACAATAAAGAGACCCGATTATGTAATCCACTCAGGTACGAAGCTTTTGCACAACAATGGACAAACAATCGTTTCATGGACACGAGTTCCATAGTCATAATCATCAAGCGGGTACGTCGTTCCTGTCTCAAAAATGGATGCAGCAGCCAATGGAAGAGAAAATTGGAAACCGTTTGAGCAGGACAATTGTTTTTTTCTGACAATCATTTTCTTTGTCCAGATGACATGCTTCCCTGGCACGGCACTATCATTCACCAGTAACTCTGACGTCGACTAGGTCAGTGGTAAGTATGTTGTGTAACTCCACTGGCAAGGGACTCGAACCAAAACTATCTGGTCACTGAGCAAGGAATGACACACAATCATTGGAATCGGCCCCCGTGGCCGCAGCCGCAGTGCTGCACAATTGTGTGGGTGTCGACCCAGAAAAGCACGTGGGTGTGCTCACCAAACATAGACTACTCGAGTATGGACGTTCCTCACTTCACAGTTTATGAATCATCACCCTTCTATCTGTCTGTGTCAGGGTTAGAGGTACTTGTGCCAAGGCAGGGTTCGGATCGTGCTCCAGTGTTCTCTTGCCAGAAGAATCCACTCCCACGCCGAGCTCAAGTCACCGCCCGCAGTCGGCGCCGGTTCGTCGACGGTACTTTCTGTGCTCTCAGGCGTGAGTCAAACGTCCGAATCTTTCTCTCTACCCTGCAGTGCTATGGTGTTTTGTACCCTTCATCAAACCCGCCATGGCGTCCGTTTCATCCCAGGCCAACTCTGATTATTCTTTCACAGTAGTTCAGTGGCATCAAATAATACAGGTCAATGAGTACGAAGACATGTATCACGAGTCAAGCAAGGGTGATGAATGTCATAGTGAGGGTTGTTGGTGTCTGGACGGGCCTTCGTAAGCCGCGCGCGCACGTTACACCGACCGTCTGTCACTGGCTATTCCAGAACGCACTTTGGATCCATTCTTGTCCAAGGCAATTCATGACCTAGACATTAATACTCTCGGATGGCCCAACGAGTAGATTGATTGATGCGCTGTCGAGTTCACACCGGTACCATATCAAAACCATCTCGATCATGAACGTTTGAACACCCATGCAATGAATCAATGTGCGCGCACCACTCGTTTTCACAGATATTCATAGCATCATCCTCAGTATAAAGCTGCTAGCTTGATATTCCATACTATGTCACGCTGGGGGACCACATCACAGTTCCGTTCCTCTCATTTTAACCGTACATCATCCGTTCAAGATCGCCGTACGTACCAAGTCCACACCCTATGTCTTCCGGTCCACTGTCCATCTTGGAGGCGCTCCGACTAAACGACTATATATCCAGTAAGCTCACTCCCAGCAGCGCTAGATTGTTGTTTTTATAAGCCAAAAACGCAGTTGCGACGATCACTGTTGTGGGATACGATTATAGTTGAGTGATGGATTTATGCACGGACGTTTCATACTAGAATGACTTTTGCGGCACTGTCACCGGCAGTCCTCACCCTTCCTAAAGAGGTATCAGTGTCATCCTCTCCACCCGTTGTTTTGTAACTAACAATCTGTAAAGATAGAATATGTTTGGGTCAGCTAATGGGGGTTTTCAAGCAACGCTATATCCAATCTGATGATACTATAGTGCAAGCCCCGGACTTGGGTCTCTGTGCTATTCGTTCTTGTATGTGGAAAGCCTGACATGATACTGTTTCGTGTACATTTTGAACTGACCATTCCAACAGATCCGTTATCTTGGTCTTTGTAGTGCTTTGTGAGTATACGTCCGCCATAGTACATCTCGTATAACATGATTCATGCTAAATCTATGGGAAAGCTTTGCGGGGCTTGGTATGTTCAAGGCTTCTAATTTACCCTGATTAAACTGACCGACTATATCCAAAGCTGGCAACACCTTTGTTCCTGCTGCGAGGGTCAGTTTTCCGCCTCTGCACTACTGATCAGTTATGAATGAGAATCCCTCCATTGCAATAGACGTATGTATTGCCACTTTCCTCTAACGATACCATATCGCTGATGATTACATAGCTGTAAGCACGTATGTCTACTGCCATTCATGATACTGAAAGGTAGACATGCATGCCCTCAAGGTACTATAATGCTTCTCGTATGTAACTGGGCACTTGCGGTGTACCTTGCCGCTGCGGACCGTGAGTCAGAGTCACTATGCTTTGTTGACTATTTCCCTCTATTTTGATGTCAATTACAGTGGTGATGGTCCTATGCGTTCATGCAATGTGGGGACGATCCAAGCTGATCCTTGGTGTCCTCCTCTCGGTTTATACTGTATACCTACTAATCATCGTTCAATTTTCATCAGTACAACCATAATCGACAACCCTGATACCTATTACTCAGGTATGCATTGAAATTGAAACCGTTAATACGACATTGATGGATCATGGATGTTGGCTCTTCCTCCCCTCTTTCTGTTTCCCTCAGTCACTGATTCCCAAGAGCTCAATATTTCATTTTGCAATTACACATACAACACGATAAATGCGCTCACCGTAAGGTTCCCGGTCATTCTCCAATGTGTACTAGATGTTATACTGTTCATTCTTGCTGTCGTCTTCCCGTTGAAGCAGTTGTTTGAGACGTACAGAACGACAAAGCAATGGCAACTCGACCGGTATATGAACCTACTTGTGAGGGAAGGTATTCTTTACTTCCTCGTGTATGTCCCTCATGTTCTCATCTTTCATATCCGTGTGGTTTGCCGTTTAACTCCACTTTGCAACTCGCCGTGCTCTCGAACCCCACATAAAAACGAGTCACTGATGGTTTTTCCCCTTGAATTAGGACATTGTTCTACTATCTTTCCACTGCGGTGGGCCTGGCAAATGCAACGTCTCCGACCTGGAAGTTCGTCCTAATCACGGTCGATATCATAATTTTAATACCCATCATGCCTCGGTTTATCGTGAACGTTCGCGAGCTGCATGAGCGTGACCTGCAGGGCCGCATGCAAGGCGTCGACACTGGGTTCAATGTGTTGTCACAGCAGCCAAATGCAATTCGGGATATGAAGGTGTCTGCGATTGCGCTCGTAGATGGCGAGCGGGGTCGGATCACGCGGGGGGCGCAGGGTGACGAGGAGATAGAACTCGAGGTGGTCGAGATCGGTGGGCCTTGACAATGACGGCGGTCAGATCGAATGTGGTTATCTAGCGCCAGAGCTCAGGAGAGCAATCGCATATATCGAGAACAAACGGTGTTACTATGTAGATCGACTCACACCATATCGCCTTTTCATAAACTCGTCCACATGGTCGGTATGCTGGGCATCATTCCCCTAGCATGGGTTCACACAAGTTGCTCGTGGCTGCCATCAATGTTCCCCTCCACACCCTCACCCCACGGTTCGTCATGAATGCACGGGAGCTGTACGCGCTCGACACACAAGGTCGTTGCGACCGTGACATCAACAGTGCACTGGGTTTGGCTTGTCGTTGGGAGCAGGACGTGACGTAGGCGGGTCGACGGCGATCCGGACGAAGGGGTTCGCGGAAAGTGGAGGGATCGGGGGGTTGGATGGCGGGGAGGAGATAGCTGTGGTAGGGGAGAGGGTGTAGCGCAGCAGCAGGTGAGGTATTGTACGGGGTTCAAACGTTTCAACCATGATGGAAGATACCGTAACCCTCTCTGTCGGCAGGTAACGACCACTGATCTGCACCGTCGAGCCTCTGATTTCGAGTTCGAGCTAGGACGCCAAGGACGCATGTTATCTATATCAATTATTCGTCAAGGCCGAGGTACCGTACGCTCGTGTTTCTGGGGGGACTCGACTTATACTTGCTCCAGGAAGCATTGATGGAATCTCGGATAACGCCTCGCTCAGTTACTTGGAAGGGTCATCGGAGTTCGTCATTCGTATCTGCCAATGTTCACTACACGGCGGGCAGAGATAATGATCCACTTAAGTTGTAAATGCGGCTGCACACGGACCTCAGATAGAGCTCTCGCATTCATCTTAGCATGCATCGTCAATCTCGGGTCCTTGAGCAGAAAATGGCGTTATTGGTTTTAAGCTTCACGTCAACTACAAGTCAATACCGTGGTTACGAAACGGTAGGAAAACGGTCCTCATAATCTGACATGACAATGGCCTCCAAGGCGTTGACCTCCCTCACAGCCATGACGTTCTAGAATTTTTCAAAGAGTCAGCATATAAGCGTGAGATGAGATCGATGTCCGCCTTACGTCGACCAACTCGTTTGGCGTCGCGTTCAGCGCTAATTGACACCACCTCGCAAGACCGGGGAGTAATCCAGCCAGACGGATCTTTATTTCGTCCTTCTCAGGGCTAGCACCCACATTAGTGTCTCCCGTCATCGACTGTGCTTGCGTCTCTCCTGCGTTTGGCACATTCACAGCGCTGGCACTGTCGACAAAGACACGCGCACGGAGACCATCCATCAATACCTCTGTCGCGCGATCAAGCGCGCAGCCAAGCGCGTGGGCAAAATCCGGTCCAGATAAATAGCGACGGGTCTGTGCGAGCAGCGCCTCGAACTGAGGGTCCAAGTCCATTGTCCCGCGTGACGTGGCGAGCGAGCTGGGTATGCCCACGGACGATACGGGGTGGAGACGGGGCACGGAGGAGTTCGATGGTGATTGCGAAGCACGGGAGCTAAAGTCCGATTCGTGGGCATGAGAAGATGGCGGCGTGGGGAAGGCACCAGAGCGGGGCTTTGGGCTCTGGATCGGGATTGCGGTTGCGCGAGTCAGTCCATCGTAAGGTATTTCTGAAGGAGGGATAGATAGTTCGACGTGGCCGTGCGCCAAAGAACGAGTTGGGTCACTGAATGGCGGTGAACTTTTCGCGAGAGAATGGACAATGCCATCATGTATGTCGCTCTCTCGAGGTATCGAAAGAGCACCGCCCTGTGCAAGGACATGGGCAGTTGTCTCTGGCGTCGGTGGGAGGAGGGATGATAGGAACCTAGAAGAACAAGAACGATTAATCGAAAGGATTTTTGGATGGGGTGATAAGTCATTTGCCTTGCACCCAGCTTGTTTCTTGTACCATCCATCTCCACGCGTCGTCGTACATCCATGATGAGCGTGAATAGCTCAGAAGACGAAAGTTTGGCTTTTAGAGACACACTGACCATAATAGAAAATATCAGCATGCGTAACAAGGTTGGTGAGAAGCTCGAAGAAGTTGTGTGACACCAAGAAAACACGAGACGGAACGCATATACTCGCATCCCATGAGCAAGCGTGCCCGGTGTGCAAGATGTACACATGTGATAAGGCATAATCCACTTACTCGTCGAATACACTTTCAACACTGCTCCTTACCCTCGCAGCAACGTCTTTCCAACCCACATGCAATACCCACCAGGAAAGCATGAGAAAGCGCATCTCCGTTTCTTCAGGGATCACGACGATTTTCTCGTCGTCTTCATCACCGTTTTCACTTTCGCCGAGAATCCACGCAGGCCAGATTGCTTCTACATCCACGATCTTGGCCACAGCCTCTCTAACGAGAATCCCGGTTAATGAGAACTGGGGTACTTCATCGCGAGCGCGCTCAGCACGATCAGAAGCCCGAACGAAATCAATGTAACGACCTCGACCAAGCAGATTGAGTTGAACCGCTGTGAGGAGAGAGAGTAGAGTGATCGTATACAGCGTGGTCAGCGTGCGTGTCAGTGCTTGAGAAGGGTTAGTCGGCCGCACACAGACAACAGCAAAGACAACCGCACCAAGTATTTTAACTTCGTTCCATAGTTGACTCTTCGTTCGTGAGCTCGTGGAAGTCTGTGAATTTTCCATATTGGCTCCATTGCGGCTGTGAGAGGAGCTGGCCGATGTGATAGAGTCTGAGAGCTGTGCAGGGACGTCCGGTCGAGCAATGGGGCCTTCAGAAGCTGACATATGCTCAATCCAGCTACCAGAAGTTGCTGAGGCGCGATCGCCGTCGAAACCGGATCCCGAATAGGAGGACAGGGAGACAGACCCGGCATCCGAATGCACGTCGGAGACCGAGCCCAAATCGGACACAGATTGTGAGCGCTGTTGACTTTGTGAAGGGTGAATGGTACGAGAGCGCGAGGCACGCGAGACAGACTGCAGCTCATTCGTGAGCGCCTCGACGTCCATGTCTTCAAGGACCTGGGAAGTAAGGGTGGGTATGAGGCCCATGATTGTAAAGCAGACATCGTCGTGAGTTGATTGGAAGCGGCGTCGAAGACTGTCTCCGGCAAACAAACGTGAGATGATGAACACGCTAGAGAACGAACAAAACACACTTGTCTCTGGCGAGCTTGTTTCTAAGTATATTGTCTTTCATCTCCTCCAGTCTCTTGTTGACATATGCACTGAGGGCGTAGGAACCACATAAAAATGCGGCGGAGTGAACGAGACCCCGACGCCGTTCGTGCACATATCGCTGTATTGCGTCCAACATTGAGCACGCCGTCTCTTAAAGACCTAGGCAGAAAGCAAATCGTGCTTGCGCAATGCGGGTTGGCATGTATGTTTACGTAAGGGGATCACATAATCACACTACCCTCAGTCAATTGAACGAAGATTACTTGTACTAGTTGTGTACACTTCATGGATGACATCGTTCAACGTTCAACGTTTGAACGTTGGGAGACCGGTAGGAATGAAATGTTGCCTCTGCTGTTTGTGGATGGTGATATCAAACACGGACAGGATCCTCCTCATATACGCTCCCGAGAGTTCCCACCAAATGTCGCGCTAAAAGCCAAGCCCGACGAGGGTGGTGAACTGGGAAGGCGCCGTCGATGAGTCTGATTCTCTCCCGTGTGTCGTCCTGCGTACATTGGAGTGCGAACGAAAGAGTCTCAAATCCGAGATCGATGAGCTCTTCGAGAGTCGTGTGGGGTGTCTCCACGAGCCTGATTATTACATACACTTACTCGGATTCCAGCCAGGTGACATCATTGCCAAGGGTAATCTTGCTTTAGGACTTGCGAGTTGCACCGCTCGTTCATATTGAATACTACACAATCCTCATCAGATCTGGCACTCGTGACATACCGCGCACAAAACAGGCAGGCTCGGCGCTCTTGCGCTCGTTGTTACGGACGTCGGACGCGTGGACGTCACAAACGTACGTGCGCGTCTCTCCGGGGCTCGGACGGTTACGCTCGTACATAAGCCTCGCCGACGCTAGGAATTGGACACTCAATGATGAATTCCTGGGTTCACCACGGGTAGACTGCCTCGACGAAGAATTGGTCTCGAGTACTACATATATTGAGCTTTGCGAGGTGTGTACCACTGGGGTATGACGGCTAGTGTGATCGTGTGCACGTCGCGCTCCCATTCTTTCCTTGGCAATGCGAGGTTTAGAAACGCCTTATCTCGATATTCCGACGAACAGGCAAAGTCGGCAACTTCCCGATTCACGAACTTTTTCAGTACCTCGACTGCCGTCGAAGCAGCTGCCCGAGCTAGCAGACATTCACGTGATGTGTAACTGGTACGCTTCCATCGCTCGTGACGACAGACACTGACAAGTTGACCAGATACGAATACTCCCAGCACTCACCGATACACGCCCTCTTGCTCACACCACAGAGCCCGTTCCACGTCCTGCAAGCGACGGGAATGGCCAACACGACGACCGTGCGCTCTCGATCAAAATATTCCTCACAGTGGTCGATATGACCTCTGCGATGACGGTGTGCTTGCTGCTTGACTCGGGTCGACTTTTACCAAGGAAAAAAATATTCTTGCGACATCTCCACGAACTACAACGCCTCAGTTGCAGTATGGGTAAAGTCACATTTTCGAGCGATTGATGAGGTCAAAAAGGCTCAAGTTGGTGTGAGTATGCCATCGGTCCGTGTGAGTGTTGATCTGATGACGCAGAAGACAATCGAAACAGGGCAGATCTGGTCCTTGTTGTACGGCTCTATAAACTGTCACTCTTCGAGTTACGTTGGACTCTGCGTGAAAGTCACCAGGTCATCGCAACAATTAACGTTGTGTTGGCCCGGCCCCCGGGAGCAGTGCGGGGTATTATTATGTAAATGACTGGTGGGTTCGTTCCTCAATTTTCCCAGTCTCGCGAATTAACGTCGTCTTCAGGACCCTGACATCTCTGCAAAGGGTGGGCTATCATCGACATCGCTCCCCCTAGCACATGTCTGACACCCCAGCCGAGTCTCCAGCCCAGCTCCCCGCAGAACAAGCATGGCTCGCCGGCGCACTCATTACTGGAACGGGCTACGGCATCGTCATGGCCCTTTCCTGGCTCTGCTTTCATACCCTTTGGAATCGGCTCAAACGCAAAGACGCAAGTCGTAGACAAAATCTCTTCTTCCTCCTCTATGTCTGCGTCCAATTCGTGTTTGGATCCCTTTTCCTTGGGTCCAACTCGCGGTTCACCCAATTGGCGTTTGTCAATTATCGTGGGTTCCCCGGAGGTCCGAGTGAGTATGAACAACAGATGTTTTCGATCGGTGTCGATGAGATCGGGAACGTATCCTATGTCCTTGCGAATTGGCTGGCCGACTCGTTGCTGGTATGGCTCTCGGTCGGCGTTGGATATCAAAAGGTGTGCTCACACATTGATCATGATAACGGGGCATGTATTAGGTCTGGCGGTGTGTCACCATCTATAGAGATTTCGGGACTCTCTCGTGGCGCATCGTGCTTGCCATTACAGGTCTCATGCAACTTGCATCCTATGGTAAGTATCATGATTTGTCTATACCCACTACCGAGGTTTTCTAACCTCAAACGTCAAATGATCCCACAGTCCTAGGCGTTTTTTTCCTCTTACAGATCTCCTCGCCATCATCATCGCCCTACATTAATGTTGGTCGTTCCATCAATTGGACGTTACCCTACTTTTGCGTCTTTCTATATCATCGTAACGCTTCTCATCGTTATCCGACTGCTGTTCTACCGACGCACCATGGTCCGACTACTCGGGCCAGGTCATGCGACGGAGTGTACGACGGTCGTCGCAGTGCTCGTCGAGTCCGCAGCGGTCTATGCCACATTTTCACTCTTATTCTTGATCCCGTTTGTGGTGAACAGTCCCATCTCCTACACGTTCTTACAAGTCCTTGGGGAAGCTCAGGTAAGCCGCCCGACCACCCCCAACCCACATCTTGATTTGGTGGTTGGGGTGGAGGCAATGTTTTCATTCTGGTTTCTGGTGCTCATTGCGCTTCGGCTGTGGGCATCTAGTTGATCGCACCGCTGTTGATCGTTTATAGAGAAGCGCAGGGAAAGGGGTGGATCAGCAGTGGGTCGTCGGTGGTTTCGTCGACCGCCAGCGGCGGTCGCGATACTCGTACCGGACGGTTCACCGACATTGGGTTCGCGTCGGACATGTCCAATTCGCGGGCGGTGGGCATGCGTACGTTGGAGTTTGCATCGAAGCAGGGTTCATCGGGGCAGGCGGCTGTGACTGTGGAGGAGGTGAGTAGGGATGGTCGAGAGGAGATCGAGTTGCGCGAGTTGTGGGGTGGCGTGCGTCTGTCTCTGCCTCTCGTTGCCATGGAACTGTGACTATTCCTTTTCATTTGTTTCTTGTCGTTGCACTCTCCACATCTCTATATGCCTGCCTGGCAATCGGAAGCTTGTAGCTGTGTTACAAACAGTTCTTCCCCGATTTTCGAACACTTGAAGAGGCCAGTATGCCTAGCAAGACCGAGCGGTTCGCGCCGTTCTGAGCCAATCGAGTACCACGGTTATAGGCGTCGTGATTATTGTCGCTCAAGGGAAGTATTATCAACACCAAAACAGACCCCCGTATGAAGATAAATGAATCATGATATTGCACAGATCATACTACAGAGAGAGTAGTATGTCCATCAATCCAGAAGATAAAACAGTCCACTCATCACGAGTGACATGATAATAGCTACATAGGTGGCGGAAGAAAACATACCCATCCACCACAGGTTGTTGCTCCCCGGTCATCATTCTCTCGATCACACGCGGACCGCCCAGGCCGGTACGCTATGGGCGCAGAGGTTATTCATGAAGTCGGCCGGTGATACAGCGAATCTGCCGAGAAGAAGGGTTCTATGTTCGGCTCGGCATCGAGGTTCGGGCTCAATCTTTGAGCTTCGTGATCGCGCCAATATATGTCCGGGCAAGGCGGAAAGAGCTTGATTCGAGTTGGAGGAAGACGGTGCAACCGTTGCCGTGGGACTCGACGTTGTTGAGACTGCAGTGGGCGACGTCACATAAGAGGTCGTTGTGGGCAGTGTTGGCATTGACCAGGGTCAGACCCGTCAAACCGGGTTGGTGATTCTGAGTGAAGCGATTTATCGGCGACCCTATATGCCGCATCCGCTCGCCGGGATATGTTCATGGTCTCAAAAGCGCTATGCGGTGCTTAGTTCGAATAACAATAACGAGTAGGTGGCGAACATAAAACTCACTATGTGTAATCGATCCATGGAGATACATCGACGGTCACACCATCATACTATCGGCAAGTATAAGGGCATGTTGGAGATTAGTGTGACCATGGGACACAGAGTCATAGACTGCACCGACTCGGCTGTGATGATCCTATGTATTCACCATCCTTGGCAACATGTTGAGGGCTAACGTTAGATAGATTTCGCTGCCTATCAGATGCTCATACGAAGGCTCGTTAAACGTTTTTTTACCGGGCTTCTTACACATGAATTTCGAGAGGCACTGGATCAGGTGTTGCAACTCATTAGTCGCTTGGCGAAGAACATCCACGTACTAGCGTAGATTGCAAAATTACCCCATTAAGTGGAAGCGAAGTAGGTCATGACTTCGCTGACTAGTCGGAGGAGCTCTGGAGAGATCTGGGCGCTGGTGCGGCCTTGAAGGTGGGACACGTAACTCAAAGGCGACATAGTGCCCGGCCGGATTGCGTCGGGGACGCGTGTTGGTGTGTCACTGCTGGACTGTATACGAGAGTCGATAAACACGACGAACCTCGACGAGGTGGGCCGCATAAAGTCCACCATGCTGGAATAGAGTTGATCGAAAGTTGAGCCGTGCCAGTCGAGATCAATTCGGCATGTTGCACGGCGCGACGGAATTTAAAATGATTCAAAGTCCGAGACTCCATCTCCTCAAAATATTGAGCACGTCTTATCGGTGACGGATAGTTTTGTCTTTGCCATAGTCCCCAAACTCGTATCTGTCGCTTGGCCACTCGAAAGTGCAGTAACGTTCCAAGCCGATCCGTCAGATTTCCTGTCTCAAGTATATTCCGGTGGAATCAGTCATTCAGATGATGATCCGTAAAGAGAAGCGCATCGGCTTCAACGAAGCGTCTGTTTTGACCCGCTGCGGCCGGACCCGCATCCTAACCTCCATCGACTTTGCCACCCCCGCAACCAGGTACTGGATTATTTTGTTCTCATCGATAGGTTAGACACCCGCATGTTCCAAGTTCCTGCCTGTCACACAGCGGCCGTGGTCCGTGAGGTTGCCGAATTCTACATTCTTGAAGCGACATCCTATCGAACCCCGTTCCGAATTTCGACTCGGCGCAGTCGTGTACTTGATATAAATCTTAATCAAGACACTGAGTCCTTGATGAAATGGTCGCTATCTCGCTCTCGCCCGTTCTTTCTCCCTGTCAACCGCATTGTCTCCGCTATAACCCTCTTAATTTGTAACTAATATACCACCGCGACAGTCCTTCTTTCGCCTATTTACTGGCTCATCTTGGACAACCTTCGGCACTATAACGGCGACATGTGGCTGTGTGACGTTCCAAAAAGGAGCGATTCTGTGGGGAGGGTTTGTGATATAAGCAGGAGCCAACCCTCATCAATCGATCCATCATCTCCCCTCCATCATGGCCGAGTCTACCGAATCAGTCCCAACTCACCCTATTGCTCCCCGTCTCAAAAACGGCCCAAAGACACCCCATCTAGGCCCCGATATCGACGCCTATAGCGCTGCTCATGCGCTGACTGTCGCCGAGGACTCTGACGAATGGTGGGCAAAGGTCTGTCCCACTGATCACCTATCCGCATCAGGGATCATCATTGTTTTTCCTAGGTTGCCCGAGAAACCTTGCACTGGGATCGTCCCTTCCAAACTGTCAGAGCCGGCGGATTTGAAACAGGTGACATCGTCTGGTTCCCCGAGGGGGGCTTGAATGCTTCCTATAACTGTGTCGATCGATGGGCACTCAAGTACCCTGACAGGGTACGCTACTCCACATAATTTTGCCAGGTATTATAAATTCAGCTTTCATTCATTCAGACTGCCATCATTTATGAGGCCGATGAGCCCGGAGAGGGTCGCCTCATCTCGTATGCCGAACTTCTTCGTGAGGTTTGCTCCATTGCGAACGTTCTCAAGCGTCTCGGGGTCAAGAAGGGAGATACCGTCTCTATATACCTACCCATGACTTGGCAAGCCGTTGCTGCTTTCCTTGCCTGCGCTCGTATTGGCGCCATACACTCTGTTGTCTTCGCCGGATTCAGTTCGGAATCTCTTCGCGATCGCGTTCTTGATTGCAGGTCCCGCGTTCTCCTTACGAGCGACGAAGGCCGTCGTGGTGGGAAAGCCATTGCCACCAAAGCGATAGTAGACGCTGCACTCAAGGAAAGCCCTTGCGTCGAACACGTTTTGGTACTCAAGCGTACTGGAAGCGAAATCCCCTGGACTCCAGGCCGTGATTTGTGGTGGCACGAAGAAACCGCCAAAGTCCCCAATTACTGCCCACCTGAAATCATGGCTGCGGAAGACCCGTTGTTTATCCTCTATGTGAGCACAAGTGCACAGCCCTGTACTATCTATACTTAGTCCTTTCTTCACAGACCTCCGGTTCAACCGGGAAACCCAAGGGTGTCGTCCACACCACTGCCGGATACTTGCTTGGTACCGCCTTGACCGTCAAATACGTCTTTGATCTTCACCCGGATGACAAATTTGCTTGCATGGCTGATATTGGTTGGATCACTGGTCACAGTTACATTGTTTACGGACCACTTGCCATCGGTGTCACGACAACTGTGTTCGAGTCCACGCCCATATACCCCACGCCCTCCCGTTACTGGGAGACCGTGCAGAAGCACAAACTCACACAATTCTATTCCGCTCCCACAGCTATTCGTCTTCTTCGTCGACTCGGCGCACACCACGTCGAGGGCTACGATCTCACCAGCCTTCGTGTACTGGGAAGTGTTGGGGAGCCGATCAACCCCGAGGCTTGGCACTGGTATAACGAACACGTCGGCCGCAAGCAATGTGCAGTCGTCGATACCTTCTGGCAAACAGAAACCGGATCCATTGTACTCACACCTTTCCCCGGAGCGATCGAGACCAAGCCTGGGTCAGCGACTGTTCCATTCTTTGGAATCCAGCCTGCCGTCCTTGATCCTGTGTCAGGACAGGTGAGCCGCACTATTTGTGTTTACCGATTTATTTCTCATTCGCCAATCAACAGGAGTTGACAGGGAATAATGTCGAGGGTGTCCTTGTTCTCAAGCGCCCGTGGCCTTCTATTGCTCGTACAGTGTGGAACGACCACAACAGATACCTCGAAACTTACATGAAGGTGTGTCTACCATCTAGAAATCCATGTACGTGTTGACGAGCTTTTTCGATCAGCCTTATCCTGGCGTTTTCTACACTGGTGATGGCGCTGCACGTGACGAAGATGGGTATATATGGATCAAGGGTCGCATCGATGGTGAGATCATTTTTTTTCTGGGTCGCTGGTGAAAGTAATGCGAAAATAGATGTGATCAACGTTTCTGGACATCGTCTCTCAACTGCTGAGATCGAATCCGCGCTCATCCTACACAAGGGTGTTGCCGAGACTGCAGGTCCGTATCTGATATCGACATGTGCTCATCTGGAATTGACACACATGCACAGTCATCGGGACTGCTGACGAGTTGACTGGTCAGGCGGTGTACGCATTTGTCACTCTTAAACCGTGCGCATATTCCTGGCCACAACCCGCACCTAACTTACTTAACCCTGACCTAGGGAATTCGCATATGATCCAAACGATGAGGCAGGCCTCTCAAAAGAACTCGTCCTTCAAGTTCGCAAAGTGATTGGACCGTTTGCCGCACCGAAGAAAGTCGTCATTGTTAGTGATCTTCCCAAGACACGCTCTGGCAAGGCGAGCTATTTCATTTTCGCTATCGAGTAGCTATTCAACAATTCCTTTAGATCATGCGCCGTATCATGCGTAAGATCGTTGCCGGTGAAGGTGATCAGCTTGGTGATCTGAGCACGCTTGCGGAGCCCGGGGTCGTCGATATCATCAAGAAAAAAGTCGCCCTCGGTAGCGCGAAGAACTGAATCAAAATTGTATGTATTATTCTGGATTGCCATCCTGTTCCTCATTTACGGTGTAATGAGTATACCAAAAACATGTTTCGTGTCATACCAAAAGGGGGTGATCTTGTCAGTTGGACGCATCGTTGGTGAGGTAACTAGGTTTCCGCTACTGTATGTGCGCACGAGTCCGCGGGCTTTGTACGCTGTGTTGTGCAATTGCCAGGCGATCATGCGTGGTCCGATGGATTTAGTGCCCACGAAGGTGTTACTTCCCAGCGGTCCGCGAAACGCCTTTGTGGAAAACTGTATTAATACTGGCTATGATCCCGATGAAAAAGGGACGATGTTCGACTGTGAATTCCAGGTTGGCCAAAGACGTCCGGTTACGAGGCCAAGTTTCTTAGGGCGCAAGTGCCGCGAAATTCTCTCGCGCTCGTACGGACCAGGAGGAGGTCTGTCGGCGAGCGCGGGGATGTGTGCGGTGGGGTCTGGAGATGCCATACTTATCCAACAGCGGCGGGTTCGGAACAGATGACTTACAAAGCTGTGGAGCGTTGGACAGCAAAGTCACAAGGCACCAACGTGCCCCTACAGTTTCAATTAGGCATACATACACACGAGACAAACCTCAAGCCAACAAGAAGTTTCCAACCGTCTGAAAGTAGTACTCCTTATCCTCGAAAAAAGGGCAATGACTCTTTGCAAACTTGACCCATTTCACCTTGGGGATTCTCTCGAGGAACGGAGCTATGACGAAATCTTGCGCTCCCTCCTCTGTACCATTAACAACGAGCGTGGGGCAAGTGATCGTGTGGAGACGATCGATGACCGACCAGGACTTTAACGTGCCTGTCGTGTTGAACTCCGAGGTACCGAGCCTGGTTCGACGTCCGCGGGTCAGCGATAAGGATTGCATCCGTTGAGAAACCAATTTCGAACGGCTCACATCGTCGTGTATACCGTGGGGTCTTCTTCCATCGTCTTGAATGACGCTACCAACTCCGTTGGCCAGGGAGCGACCTGGCAGGTATGCTTGTTATAGAACACCTGCAACGCATCTTGATACGCTTTCGACGACGTCGTGCCCTCCCTCTCGTGCTTCCGGACCATGTCCTGGAACGCTTGTGGGAACTTGCTCAGATGCTGAAGCATGCTCTCTTCCCACAGCGCCTCGGACGGAGGGGCATTCGCAATAATGAGACGACGAAGGCCTTTGGGATGGCGCGCGGATGCATAATCCGCAGCAAGCATACCACCCCACGACTGCCCTAGCAAGTCAAACTTGCTCTCGATCCCAAGCTTGGCCATGAGATTATCGAGCTCATCCATGAAGAGCTCGACTGTCCAGAACTCCTTTGGCTGGTGAGGGAGATGGGTAGACGCCCCGATGCCTATTTGGTCGTAGAAGATGACGGGGATGCCATGGGTGGTGTAGACCTCGGTGTGAGAGATCATGTAGTGATGGGACATGCCTGGTCCGCCGTGAAGCAGGACGAGGGGTGTAACACCGGACTCGAGGTCACCGACGACTCTGTACCATGTTTTGTATGTCTCGTCGGCGACTTTGAAGTCGACCGTGCCTGTAGTTTCAACCATTTGCTAGACTGCGAGCTGGCAAAGGAAGGGAATCGCAAAAAGCAAACTGCGTTCTCCCAGCCCATCGTGCGAATGACCCACAGTAGCGCACAGACGGTCGTGGTAATACAATTTCTCTTTTGTTTTTGCAAGTCAGAACTAACTTGTGGTGGTAAGGGACGAATTCCGAACTTACTAGGTGGCTCCAAACTTCTGCCGCCACTTGGTCTGCGATGCACAGGTTTCGGTTCCGGCCAATCATCTCATCGGCCCGGAGCCAATAAACGACTCATCCCAGGTCATATTCCGTCAGCATGACGGGTTGACTCGGATGTTAGCTTCTAGACCTGGTCTCTCCGACTTATAAAATGTAGCAAAGAGTAAGAATGTCGAGCAGTCAACGTTCATCCGCTTTTCCATTCAAGAGGTATGGCGACGCTAAGGAGAAGTCATGCTCCAGTGCCTTGGGGTGCCCCAGTCGAAAGAATAATGTGGGAGAGGTCACGGGTAGGTGTTCACTACAAATTTGAAGGCTGAACGCTCACATGTGGGCGCTGATAGTCGGGAAAGCCGAGGCGCAGGCGACTAGATAGACCTCATTTGACATATGATCCCGGATGGGATTGGGACGGGACCCGGATCTCGTTCAGTCAAAAATCGATCGTTCCCGACTCGAATGAGAACCTTGAACGTACCTGCGAGTTTCAGGAACAGTTCCAGGAAGACACACGTTATCCAATACTATTGGGAAGAACCCATGTAACTCTGTCACTCCTTGACATTGCACGATATCAGGTGGCGAAAAGACGCGGCAAAGGTACGACCAATAACCCCATACGTTGTAGCACTTCTCAAGGCACATTAAACTGCAGCGAGGTCTGGCCTCGACGATTTCGAGGTTATAAGGGTTCCTAACGTAGTGCCCGTTTCGGAGGAAGAACCAGATTTTGGAGATAGTTGGGAGTTGGGCGATTGGGAAAAACTCGATGCGTTGAGTTTCCAGAGGACGTATTCTGAGGTTGCTCAGGGTTTCCTTTATGGGAAAGATCCTCCGAACATGCCGGGTTGCTCTCAACTCGCCCTGAGTCCTACTGAGGACGATTCTTGGGAGTGCCTATAGATATGTAACTAGAACAACTTGGCCGAAATGGCAATCATTTATTGTCGATTTCCGAGAGTGTTACCTGCACTGCGCGGCCTGTAGTACCTTTCTCCAGTGCTAGAAAGTCTGAAGGTCTCGGCGTTTTTTGAAACAGGGAATTCAGCTAGAACTCACGACGAACGCGACCACGAGAGTGGTCCGACATCGTAATCCGGCCCCCAGCTGCTCGGCCCCTTGTTACCTCACGGAATACTCCTCTATCATTTTGGGGCACGGATGACGCAGTATCTCGAGGCGATAATAACTTCGCCAGAATATACATCACATGATTGATGTCAATCCATGCGTCCATTCGCGAGTAGACGTACAACTCGAGCGTTTGTTGCCGAGATTCGAACCTAACGCAAGGGGGACAGAGTGCAACGACGAGGATGAGTCACGGTTTGCACGCCTCTGTCTCGAGATGCGTTGATGCGGGTAGAGGTGGTAAACAGACGTCCCTTCCAGGAATGACATGAAACGCGATGTGTAGGTAGCAATTTGCCGCGGGTTGCTAGAGCGATAGACTTGACGTGATCGAGAATCCGTGATTCGGCGAGCTGGCACCGGGTGGACAGATCGAAAGACTTGATTTTGTTGTTCGTTTGATGTAGTAAAAAGCTACTGACCATTACATGGCCCACATGCGGAGTGATTCCCCACTCAAAGGGTAGGGTAGTCTTGAGGGCGATGAGCTCGTCACTGTTACGATTGGCGGATCGACACGATAACAGCCTGAGGCAGTGGCGATTTACTCGCCATATTGACCCGATTATCATGTTGGAGCGGGAACCTGTCATCACGGTCAGATGCTCACTTCGTTCCGGATTGTCCCGGTGGCAAACTGTCGAGAAATAAATAGATAATATTTATAAATTTACTACTAGTATAAATAACACTAGATAACTACTTATACCTTGTTTCCGCCCCCCATCGATGACTTTTTCATGCACCTCTGCGTCTCACATGCTTGCGTTCTCGCGAGTCCCACACACTATCCACTGGCTAGTGTAGGGGACTCGCGAACGCCCGCTCCGTTTACGAAAAGTTTGGTTCGAACCTAGGTTCGGGACCTGACCCCTCCATCACTGCTGTCCAGATGTCATCTCTCGACACAGAAATGGCGTACAAGTTCATCACCATATACTTTTCAACCTCTTGACCATTTGCAAATCGCTATCGTAGAACCATATTTGTACTTTCGCCCAAAAGATGTGTTCCGTCAAGGTAGAATGCCACTGCCAACATCACAGGAGAGAGACTGGTGTCAAGTACTGTCGTTGGGTCTTGCTGAACTCAGCACAATCACACCTGCGAACCGCTACCCACTGGCCTTTGTCGATGACCTCCTCACAGACGGTATCCAGTCGTCGGTTTCTAAGAGGGGTACGTCGGTCTACTCATGTGACACGATGTTACCTCGGTGTGATCTGTACAGGTGGCCCGTTCTTTGGCGCTTCTTCTTATATCGGAGCAGGACCCAGCTAAGTAGGCAACCCCCGTTGCAACGACTAGGTAAGCATTCCACATCGGCGAAACCTCCCCGCGTTGCCAAAGGTGTTTTTACAATGGTACTTACAAATGCTCGTCATTTCTCGGCTGCAGGACTCGGTTCACGATGAACGTACAATCCTCATTACCACTCGTGACATACCGTCCACAAAACGCGCGTGCCATCTAGAACATTCTCGGAGAGGGAGTGCTCATACCCTAGAATGATGTTCTAGATATCATGGGGCACGAATGTATGTCAATTCACCACCTGGACTCGGACCGTGTCACATACCCATTCGTATCTGTGGGCAGTCTGACATTCGTGCGCTCGCTCCTACAGATGTCCGACTCTCGGATATCGCAGACGTACTACGTGTCTCCGTTGCTGGAATGGTTGCCCTCGCGCATACGCTTCGTTGACGCCAGCAATGCCTTTGGACGTTCAACGACAAGTTCCGGAGCTCACCACAGGTAGACTATATCACATACATCCGCTTGGAAGCCATAGAGAAACGTCGAGATTGCTATCAAGTGCTATGCTGAGCTGTTCGGAACTAATCCTACCAATATTGTATGCGGGTCAGTGATCGACTGCACATCGCATTCTCATGCCTTTCCCTCCGACTCAATATGGAGATGTTGTATTTTGATATTCCGACGAACGGGCAATATTGGCAACCCGACTCCGCCCCGCAGCATCTCGATCGACATGTAACCAGTACGCCCACATCCCCAGGAAATTGACTGGACTATAGGGCGCAAAGAACCCGACAGGTCATTGTATCCTTATCGATATCCCCCAATGTCTACATATCTAACGCCGAGTATCGTCTTCTCTTCACTTGATAACCGTCACCCCCACACCTTAGTCCCCACTCTCACACTCAACTCATATCTAGTATGTCGGCTCCTCATTTTCGACTATCTTTCCATTCTGGAACTTACAGTGTTATCATTTGTCCGTCGTGCTAGGAAGCCCGAGCCTGCCCCGCGAGATCCTGAGCAGGAACTCCGCATTGTGCAGGAGCGCGTGCGATAGCTGCGTGCACCACAGGTGGCGCCCATGCGCGGGAGTTGTTTTCACTTCGACGGCCTTCATATGGTGTGGCAAACTTGACGGAGCCTGCTAATCAGTATGGGTTCCCTCGGCCTAGCAGTCAACGTTTCAACAGTCGCCACCCGCCCCTGCCACCGACAAGTACTACTTTATGGACGAGACACAGTGGCAGGCAATCAATCTTGGGTTAGTCTTTACAATCTCCGTACCTAGATTATCTATGATCGTTTGGACTATAGACCACGGTCATTTTGGTGATATTGTCTGCGGGAGCGGACCATGTGCTCTTGCATATATTGACAAGACCCTCCAATTGGATCGGAACAGGAAAATCCTTGTCTTTGAGCGTGGTGGTGATGGATCGATCTATCTAAGCCGTACTCGCTTTGACGACACCTCGCACAGGCTTCTGGCTCCCGACCCATTTCTAGGTACATGTCCAGGTATCATACCAGATGTTCGCTGATCGCCTCCCCTTAGAACCTCCCTCTGCCATTTAAAATCCTTCTAGGTCGCTCGTCGCATACATTTCCTTGGTTGCTGACATCAAAGACCTTCTACAGTGATATTCAGGTCTGTCCTCACCATTGTTAAATCTCGAACATGTTCTCAGATCTGTCTTTGTCGTCAGTACGTGTTTGGGTCTTGCCCATTCTTCGGTGGACGGAGCCTTTTCTGGTCTGCCTGGTTTCCACAATTCACCCCTGGAAACTTTCCGAAGTCCCTTGTCAACAAAGGGAAAGGATTACTGAAAATATTGCAGGGAGCTTCTTCATGTGGTCAAAGCGATCGAACTCGGAAGAATAGAACATCCAGGAGTCAGTATATTGACCGCAATCTCAGTGCCGCGGTTGCCGGCAAAAAGATTGCCGGCGCCGATTATGCAGAGACAGGGAACCTTGCCGTCAGTAGGACAACTGTACGCTCTAAACAGTATTCGAAAACATCTCTACCCCTGGTCCACTGCTAGACATGCGTGAACGTCAGCTTCGGTTCGCTAAGCAAGAAAATGGTTCTCCTCTAACGATCGCCACAGATGTGGTAGTGGAGCGGTACGATCTTGATCCCGATGATTCACAGAAACGAGCCACTGCAGACACCTCGTGGTGCATTGGCTTCCCGGGTGAGCGTAAACCCAACGTCATTCTTGCGACAGGTGCTATCACTTCGTATCGAACCCTGTTCCAGAGCAGAGCGGCAAGAGCCAGCTCGCACCTTAAGTTAGTGGACAGTTGCTTGCTCAGATAAATGCGCGTTTCCCAATGACCATCAGGGATTTGGATGACCAACCATTGAAGGAACCAGAGATCGCTGCGAGCTACCTCGCTGGACATGACCCTACGACCAGATTAGCACCACGCCGATATCACCGCTGTATTTCCACCACATCCCGAGACGGACGCAGCAGACACTACGAGATTATGTCCTGATTACTTCGCTGCTCCCACAGCAGCTCAACTTGTAGATTCGAGATGACTATTCTGGCGGTATGCGCTGTGCTGCGGGACTCAATCCAGTACGGCCGCTTTTATCATCTTCAAGGCAGCGGAATTACAGGGTTGCCAGCAGATGTAATTGATCTGGTCACACCAGGTACCACTCTTGTTCTATTTATGTACTAATTTAAACCCTCTCCAGGTTACACTTTCCCAAGGAAGTTATAGTACCTCACGAAGTTGTACCCAAATGATGAGCACGTTACCACCGCAGGAACATCAAAACAAGAAGACGCATCAGCAAGTTGTTGTGGGCGGAGCATGGAATCCGCACGAGGTATGTACATGCGCACTAGTACTACTGTTTAACTGCTAATTGATATCACTTACCAGTGTCACGCGACGCCGCTCACTGCTTCGACTTCACGGAAGCTGCACTACGTCACGCGTGCACGCAAGGGATTCATTTGGGCTGGGGTACCAGCGAAATGCGTCGCGTCATGACACTGGAGGATTTCAGTTTCGGGAACAAGCAGCAACAAAGATCACCCGTGAGCCCCTCGTTGCACTGGGTCCTCACCACGAATGGTCTGGGGATGGTCGTGACGAACTTGTTAGCATCGGCTTCCAGGTATGGGGAGTTCGTGATGAGTGGTTCTGGAAAGTGGCTTGGCCTGTGGGTTGTTTCAAACAACCGCTTGAAGACGGCCATTGCATATCTCTACTTGAGCACAATTGTAAGTGTTGGACGGATGCCAATTCAGATAACTATGGACTGTGCAAGCGAAACAACCCAAGTCTCTGGCCTTGCAAATGCAATGTGGGACTCATTACACGCCCAAGTGAGACTTTCGAAATAGTAACGTTTGACGGAAATTGTGAAAGGAATGTACATTGGATTCTCCGTGGACATGATCACTACACGTTCCAAACCATTCTCACGGTGTGCATAAAATGTTGAGGAGTGTGCGTTTGTGTGGCATTGCGCCCTAGATGCTAGCCAAATATCGGAAAATGCTCTAGGGAATAACCAGCCAACAAGTGGTGAACAATTTTTATTCTATTTGAAAAACGTCGAGGAATGAATGTCTGTATGATGTGTTGACCTGGATGTCAGCGAGACGTTTGCGAGTCCTCCCACAGACGAATTGCTGACAAATTTGGGCTGCCTGGACCTGGACATCCGGCAGACAGATGGACAATACATAGTACTATGATCACACAGTACGTTCATCAGACATTAGGGGTGAGCTTGCAAGACGGTGTCACATGGCTTCACAAGTGTTTGGCGAAAGAGGGCGAGGGCGAGAGATCGGAGACCGATGCAAAGTGTCTTCGACGTTGTCACATGATGCATGAGATTTCATATGTATGCTCGGGAAACATGTACATGTACAATAATACGATGGAATCACTGGGCAGAAGGTATTAACTCTGAAACAATGCTTCTGAACTGCTCCCAGATGACCAGACGGGGAGGTGTATCTGGCAGTCCACGATATCCACCTTTCAACATCCAACGTGACATAAACTCGCCCTCCATTGCAATGATCGAATTCCAACGAGACCACTTCCCCTGAGGGAATTCAGGGTGAGCAGCGATGAACGCCATCCAGAAGAGCTCTCGCATCAAATGGTAGCAGTCCGGATGCTTGGATTCAAGAAGAGGATCTGCAACTAAGGCGCCTTCAATTCGGTTTACCAACTGCTCCCACTGATATGCATCAGTGGGCTCAAACTGAGACGAGAGTGGGAGGAAGGGAAACATGGCCTAGCAGGAAATAAGTGTTGGCGAGACAGCCAAGGGTAAGGAACACACCGGACTTAATGACTTGTTCGCTACTTTGGACGTATCACGTATAACGGGGAGTAGAGGTTGTTCAGCCCATTGGTCACAAAGGCGGACGGAGATTTGCACTGGCTGGGCAAGAATGTCAATTAGTTGCTGGGTCAGACAGTACACAAAAAGACTTACAATTTTCTCGGGCGGGGTATCACGAAAAACGGCGCCATGAAAATGAACAGACAGTTCGAGAGTGTTGAGAATAGTGAATCCGTTTGGTCCAAGACAGGTTCTAACATCAAGAATTGTCGACATTATGGCAGCAAAATAACGGGAGGTTTCAACGTGGTCAAGGTTGCAGTCGGTTTCTTAAAGGGTAACCTTTGTCATGTGACACGATCAACATTGCGCAATACCGATGCCAATCAATGCACATTTCATTGTTCAAGTGGTGCTCGCTGACAGTGCTGATGGCCAGGTCTTCGAAGCCTCGCCCTCTCGACCCAGATGGTAAGGGAAGTCGTGCCCAACGTCCTTCGAGTTTGACCCCCTCTGCTACAGTCTTCACTACCGTTCGCACTGACCCGCAAGGTGTCATATGCAAGGTCTGCCCGAGTCGCAGCATATGCAAGAAACCTGTGATACGTCGTTGTCATGTTGCGGACCATATTCAATCAAAGAAGCACCAGAAGAATCTCCGGGAACAGAAAAAGCAGGATGCCCCGCTGGAACTCGGGACTCCCAAATGCCATCAGTCAGCAATTTTACTGCCAGTGGAGACACCTGCCTTGCATACGTTTGCGATTGTGCCGGATGGTCTCCCATCACCTCTTCCATTCGATAGCAACAGCGGAGACCCAGAGGTACCGTTGGGCCAAGCTTGGGATGAGTTCGAAGCTGAACGTACCGTACACGTTGACGATTACTTTGACGAGATCCAACAGATGATCAAAAACGGCGAATCTATATTTCCTACTATGCTGCCACCCCTTGAAGATGAGTTAGGACTCGAGGACTTTGATGAATTAGATCTCGTTCCTCCCAATTTGGAAGACCACGGCATAGATGTCGAAGGTTTGTATTTCTTTTCTGATCTCCCTTCACTCCTCTCTCAATTGGCGGATAGCCATCAGGAGTCGAGCCCCACGACCTACTCGGTCCAAGATAGCCACGCATGTCTCCCCGGATGAGCTGTTATACCCTTGGAAGTCAAGGCCGGTAGGTTCCCTAGGCTACCATCACGGTTCTCACTGACCGTTCTATAGGAATTCTTAACCCACCTTCTCTTCAGCTCCCCCCGCCTCAGGTTCTCACAAGCACAGAAGGCGGCGGTGCTGGCATGGGCAAAGGACCTTGGTGCACCTGAGGTGCCATCAATGTACGCTATGAAAAAAGCACAAGAGCGTTTTATGAAGCTCCTTGGGACACCAACAGAGAAGATGACGGCGGCGTCAGGTAACGTGTTCTACCTCAATGCTCTAAGCAAAACCATCGCCATGGTAGGCGAAACTATCTTACTCAAGCTATCATTCTGATTTATCGGGCTATGGCTACTGTAGGATTTCGCAAACCCCCTTACTCGATTCGCAATGCAAGAATACCCTGAGGATGGACAAGGTCGCATGTCGCAGGTGCACCATGGAATCAAGATGCTTGACGACCTTCCGCATATGCTTGCACCTCCGTGCGTTCGTGTCAATTGTGGCGTCTATTTCGTCAACGAGCTACTCCAACAATCCACGGGTCAATTTTTTATCCCAAAGAAATTTTTCCAAGCAAGAATGCTGGAATCTTCGGAGCCCACTGTTCTCGCTCTAGGACACAAGGCTTCGAAGACTGCGGTTTGTTTCCGATACAAATGGTGCCGTGGGCAGTACTTATTGACCATTCTTTCCCGTTTGTTACAGGAGGGATATGCCGTTGATCCAGAAATGATCGTTGTCGAGGTTTCGACATTTATTAGAACGTTTGAAGATCTCCGACACCGAGCTGGAGAGTCTGGGATAGATTTCACAGGTTTGTCCAAGTTTGCCATTCAAAAGTGCAAAGCATCTAACGGCTCTGCAGCCTCCTCAGCGACATTCTCCAATCTCATGCCAAATCCGCTCCGAGCAAAGTCGGGTGGACGAATGGTCTACACCGTACCTCTCATCGTGTTCATGGACGATGTGTCAGGGAATGTCTCGAAACAATGGAACAAGCACCACGTGGTCTACGTGTCAAATGGCTTACTACCACGACAGATGCTCGAGCAAGAATTTACGATTAGGTTTATAACAGGTTCTCCTCACGCCGCTCCCATGGAGCTAATGCAGGGCATCAAAGACTCGATCCAGTACGTTTTCCACATCGGTTCATCAACGTTTCCCCACTCACTCACGTACCAGCAAAGCGGCCGACAACCCCATTATGGCATTCGACATTAAGTATAAAGAGGAGGTTA
Organism: Boletus pseudo-olivaceus; assembly: GCA_038092955.1. Lineage (NCBI taxonomy): Eukaryota > Fungi > Basidiomycota > Agaricomycetes > Boletales > Boletaceae > Boletus > Boletus pseudo-olivaceus. Next base: position 3,648 of record JBBPRI010000116.1, on the reverse strand, counting down.
TGCTGATCCCATACAGCCTGATCATCACAGGCGACAACCCTATGCAGGCCGAGGAATGCAGCCACGGTGGGTTGAAGTGCAATTACCTATGCCGTACTTGCAAGGTTGGCGGCACGAATGCAGAGAAGAAATCCGATGAAGGATACAGCGATCTTTTTCAGGTATGCGGAACTTCGTGTACGTTACATGGACTAATCATGGTTTTTCAGTGCAGTGAGTTGCGTACCCCCGAAGACACTCGTGCCAAAATCAAGAACCAGATCGAGCTTTCGATGCTCTCTGGTGGTACGGAAAAGGTGAAGAACTCTGTTAGCAGGACCGGCATCAAGGACAGTGCGACCACCGCAATTGTGGACCGACTTCTCACACTTGGCAAGACGTTGCGCAGGAAAACCGCTGGAAGGCCCAGGCTGTCAGAGGCTGAGGTCACGGCACGCTTAAATAGTGAATTGGATCTACTCCTCGGAGGTCAATTGCTCGACGACCGCATCAATCCCCTCCTTTCGATGCCTGGAATCAACGTTCATAAAGACACTCCGACTGAAATTCTTCACACGATACTTCTCGGTATCGTCAAATACTTTTGGGGACAGACCGCGTATATCCTCGAGAAAGGCCAGCTTCTCGGAGTGTTCCAAACTCGTCTAGCATCCATTAATAAGGAAGGTTTGAATGCTCCGACTCTTCATGCTGACTACATTGTCAGATATAAGGGCGCACTCGTTGGGAAGCATCTCAAGGGCCTTGCGCAAGTCATGCCGTACCTTATATATGATCTCGTTCCCGAGAAAGTCCTCCAAGGATGGTCACTAATTGGAAAACTGGTTGTTCTTCTCTGGCACACATCGATCGAGGACACGGAAGCATACCTGGTAAGCACCTCTTTCCAGTCTTTATTCATATCCATTTACTTGATTGTGACCCATTAGGGCACCCTCTCACGTGTCATCGATGACTTGCTCAGTATCAGTGCGCAGTGCGCACCGAGTATCTTGATGACAAAAGCGAAGTTCCATTTTCTTGTCCACCTCCCCATGTTCATCCGACGCTTTGGGCCAGCAATCCTTTTTTCAACCGAGCGATACGAATCGTTCAATGGTGTTTATCGTTTGTCATCAGTGTACAGTAACCGCCAAGCACCGAGCCGTGACGCATGTCACCTGTTCGCTGAGCAAGACAATGTGAAGCACGTCGCGTCTGGAGGGATGTGGTACGATCCCACTGCTCAGAAATGGGTCAAGGCAGGACCAGGCGTGGTCGAATACTTCAACGCCCACCCTCACCAACGCCGCTTTCTGGGTTTCCCCGATATGGAACCCCAAAAAGTTGGTGAGTATCTCACCGGATTTTTGGATCAACATGCCGCTCACCCTTGATGAAAAGGTGCAGCACAGCTACCGGCACATGCAGAAGTGGTTCGCCCAATCGGTTGGGACAAAACGAAAGCTGGTAGATGTGGCATTGAGTCAGCAACACCGGCACCTCAGCGAGGAGCTTGGTTCTACGAGGCCACATCTTTTACGGCCGCGCAGGGAGACGAAACGGGGGTAGGAACTCATGTTGTTATCAAGTATGGCAGTGAATATCGGATCGGGCGTGTCGAAGAAGTCCTGGTTCCTGTCGAGCAATTCCAAGCCACTCACATCACAATCAGCCTTCTCGAGTTTCTTCCCGAGTTACATCCTCAGCTGCGTGTCCCGTGCATCAAGTATCCAATCCCGGAACAGAAGAAGGTTATTTCACCTCTCGTAAGTTTTTGCCCGTGTCATCGGCGTGATCCCCGTATTGAATATTCTGTTAGGACGTTATCTGTACGGTTAACACCCAACACGACTGTCCAGCGTCCAGTTGTAATTCCACCTCTTCAGTACCTGAAAAACAAGAACGCTTGCTCACGTCTCGGACCAAGAACCTCGTCAACCACGCATGCACGAATGCATATGTCGTCAACACGTCGTCAATACACAATTACCGATGGATTAAGGCCGCTATCCCCTCCGTCCTCTATGACAAAATATATGCACCATTGATCTCGAATCACACCGTTTTACGTGTGCATGCTGCACAGGTCCTTCGGTCAAAGAAGGACAAGGACTGTTCAAATGCCAGTGGGACAAATGGTGACGATCTGTCATCAACCGAGCAGGGTGTATTCGAGAGAAGTCAGAAGACACGACGAAAGGGAAAGGGAAAGGGAAAGGGAAAGGGAAAGGGAAAGACGGTCCCGACCAACACACAACCAGTCCAGCCTCCCACCGCCTCAGGATCTGATCCCAGGCCTTCAAGTTCGGTCCCGTCTGACCATATCCAGACGCCCACTCCGTTCATTTACACCCATCCGAGTAGCAACCAGCGGCACCAGCCATACGTTTCTGTACCGTACAATTCTCACCCCCCTTTGCCACCGCACCTGACAACTCTGACCTATGCAATGCACCCCGCATATGCTCCACCGTACGGCCTTTTACCTCAAGCATCCCACGTTGGGACTGGCGTCAGCCAGCCTCACCAGCCCCATGCACCGCATGATCCCCACCTCCCTCAGACCTATCCAATACCGCACCCTGTATATACTCCACCTTACGGATCTTTACCTCAAGCATTATCACATTTGGGGAACGGCTTCAGCCAACCTCACATAACCGGGATGTTCCCCTATCCGAATCATCCCCATTCCAGCAGCGGAGGTTAATAGATCAACGATGTTCTTATTACATTTCAGTATATGTTGTGCTATTACATGTCGTTCAACGACCACACCGTGTGACGTTTACTTCCTTGCGTTGAATGCCAAATGTCCCCAAACACCGTGGATATTGTTAACTGCCACCGTCATGACTGCAACCTCACCCTTCACCAGCCATTCAGCATCTCTATGAGTCTCCTTGCACGATTCCGACTCGAGCATGCCAACAGGTCTGGCAACAACGCCGAAGGGACAACACCTGCCTCTGCGGATGAAGCCACCGACACTCATTTCGACGACCCCGAGCGACTTTATTTCCCACCCAGTTCCCCTGTCAACGAACGGTTTGACACCCTCGAGCCCCCAGCCCCTGGTCAACGACGGCGAGAGCGTTCTGGCTCTGCCGAAGCAGCACTTGAGCAGGAATCTCAGCAGAGGCACAAACGCCGCTGCGCTGTCCAGGTGTGCAGGGACCTTGAGCTAACTGAGGACGCACTCACTGCTTTTGCAGAGGTAAGTGTTCTCCATCTCCGTCAGCATATACTGATCGAGTGCCCAGCTTAACGTACCCGAGATGCTCATCACTATCTTCGGGAAACACCTTTGGCTTGAGCGGGAACGAATGAAAGATGAAGTCCATTCCTTTATCAAGTCAGACGAGTTCAAAGTAATTACATTTCTCATTAAGTAAATAAAAACTCACCTCTCCGCATCCAGGATGTCCTCCAGGATCGGCTCCGGACAGCACTTCTGTCTGCGAACATCTCACGTTATTTAAATGGTATCAACGATCGAATTTGGGTTTGTACCAGTGTACTGTCCATTCAATATACAGTACTGACTTCCTTCCAACCTACTTTAGGGCTTCATCAAGAAGAACCTTGCTGTGTTCAACATCCCGCCCCTGGTGATGGAGGATGCTCGACTAACGATCTACATCGACACTCTTATGAAGGACATCT
>JBBPRI010000115.1:0-57923 GCA_038092955.1 Boletus pseudo-olivaceus | reverse complement strand
CTTCTCGGGGTTCTAACAGATGGTCTCTGACTCGTACTTTGACACTTTGAGTGAGGTGATTGACTGTTTTCGTCAGTTAGTTTCCTCTGTCCATGCACGTGTAACCATCATGCTCTATAACAACTTTCAAGGCGCTTTTATTCATGCACTGACATCACGTTGTGCACCGATGCGGATCTACCACCTACAAGTTCAGTTCGAGATCTCATTTTGCGACAGAGGTCATATGAACAGCTCCACCCACACGAAAGACCACGTTGAAAGAGATCACAGTGGTTTCGCGAAACGTTTCACTTTCACGTGTGCCCAACGCCCTCCCAAGTACGATTTCATCGGCTTTGGAGGTACGGTCCGTCAGTGACGGACCCGGGGAAGGAGCCAAGGGGGTCCTAGAATTTCGAAATTCGGACGAACGGACCCTGGTTATCCATGCTCGACGGACGGCTTTTACCTTGAGAATACGCTCCGGGTTGGTTGCCTTGCCTTTCGGACTGAGAATTGATCGACGGATCGAAATTGACAGGGGAGACGAGGCTTTGAATTCGTGGCATCTCCAGTGGGAGACATTGGTACAGGCCGAGCCTATGAAGCGACCTAGCATGGAGGAAGTCTTTTGACAAGATGAGACGTCGAGCTTGGGTGGCTGGAAACTACGCTTATGGGTTGTGTACGAGGAGGGAGATACGTTTGAACGGGACGTTCAGTACTGTTTCACGCTGGATGTGGCCCGCCACATTTGTCGCTAGAGGCCGTCCTACCCCACGATCCCACGAACGATTACCAAACACTACCCTAAGACCCCCCGACCCCGGGAACTATGACACTCCAACGGCGACAAAATAAGAAACTTTTCATTTTTTTTTGCACAAAATTTTTTTTTTCCAGTGGTCAACATGAAAGGAAGCGAGAACGATGTTATCGAGTGTTGCTCTTGAGTAATGGATAAAAAACCCATGGGTCGATGGTCCAAGGCAAGGCAAACCAAGCGTCCAGCAAACGTTGGAACGTCGGTCCGAAATCCATCATGAGAGTCCAATTCAGCTTTGCGCTTGATGCATGCTGATGCAGTGGATAGTGTCTATGGCGTTGAAGAGATATTGGGTCCTCGATATATATACATAGGTATCGATCAAAAGGGAATATACGTTTCAGAATGGATATACATATAGATATCACCATTCACGATTTTTGGTAAACGTAACAACGGCGCTCGTTGTCGTTCAGACGAGCGTTCCAGTCGTCGGTGGGTATCCGTTGGGAGATCATGCAATGCATCAGCTCGGTGGTCCGAATGCCTGCCGGGCTCCGTCCGTCCGAGTCGACTGGCGTTCCCCGGGTGGGGGGTGCTATCGTCGACCGAACCTTGCTCAGAATTTTCCCATGCCGCCGACTTTGCCTTTTTGCCTGAGTTGGAGTGTTACTCTAAGGCAGGATCGATCGATCAACAGCTTCAACGAGCTTTCGAGGCCATGATGCGGCGTAGACGACTTGGATTTCGACGCGGGGACGACTTCATTCGGCGGACTGCCAAAGGACCTCGCTTGATCGTCACCTTGACACCACTGGCAGCGGCGGTCTCGACTCGTTCCTGGAATCGATATCTCTCTTGGGCATGGACGCGAACGCATCGATTCTTACCTGCCCCCCCCCGGTTCACGCTGACAACGTCACATGTACCACGAGTCACGACGTTCAGGGGAACTCGAGTACCTCTCGGGTCACGGATGGTTTGAGAACGTAAGCAAGTCGTACGTTTCCTACTATTCGACGCAGGTACTACTACGGCAGAACGGCGAAGGAGACGACCCAACCGAGGTTCCTGTCAATCATCATCGTGATCCTGAGCCGGATTCTTTTTTATGGCCCGGATCGAAGCTGATGTCGTGTGCCACCCTTGGAATCTCAAAAAAGGTCCCCCGAACCGACAGTGCCCAAACCTGAAACGGTGTCTTCGATTGCGAGTCGGTGTACTAAAACGTGTCACTCGAACGGAGAGCGTAGAGCCGGGATCAAACAACTGCCAGTGGCGGGATGGGTCCGTTTGCCTTGCCTTTGCAGCAGGCTGGAAGGTGCCTCGAGGATGATGCCTGAGCACGTCAAAGCGAGTGGATCGAATTCAAGTTTCTGTTACGACACCGCGTTCTTCTCGTTCAGAGCGATGCGGCGTGCACGCTCATGGCTGAGCACGAGGTGATGGAACCCAAATATGATATAATAGTATGCGGTCAGTCAGTCTGGCCGTGGCGATGAATTTCTAATCGAGGTGATTGTGGGCAGGCTCGGACTGCGGCGGTAAGAGATATTCGGATATCTATCGAACAAGAATGGAATCGACGTTCGCATTGCGGTCTCGTCCAGGCATTGCGACTAGAACTGAACGTCCCCCCTCCCCCCCCTCGTAGGTTACGATACTCGTACTACAGGCTACCAGCTTCGTGAAACAGAAAGATTTAACCGCTTTCACTCGCGTTTGATCGATGATGGAGTGTTTAGCCTCTTCGCGTGCTGATAACCGATCGAAATGTACAGCCTTGTGATTGGTTGGTGGCGATCGGTGAATGACATCATGAGTTGCTCAGAGCTTCCTATCGATTTGAGACTGGCTGCACTGTGAATGTGGCGCAGGAATGAATCAGAGCTCAAACATCAACATCATCGCCTCTCTACTGCATCATTCAACCGACGCTGTCTTGTTGACACTCCCACCTTAGCGATCACGACTCGAAGCCACAGTCACTATGGTGTAGTTAGGCGAAAAGGTATCGATTGGGAAGGGGACCCATGAAGAAGTATATAAACCTCACTGGCAAAGCTCGAACTGGTCAACAAATCCATCTATCACTCGTATCACTATGCACTTTGTCAAGAGTTTCGTCGTGCTGGCTGCTGCTGCTGCCGCCCTGGCGTCCGCGATGCCCGGCATGGACAGACGCACTGTATGTCGCCCCTACTTCCTTGACAATTAAAAGAACGATCGGTGACCGTGGCTTTCTCCACAGGAGGGTGCTCTCCTCGACAGCCAGGGACCTATCTGTTTTGTGCCACCACTCTGCACTGACCCTGGTAAGCCCACCTTGTCTGTACTAGAAGACGATCCACTCACACCCTTATTCGACTGCAGAATGCAACGGCGACCCCAACGCGTACCTGCCCTTGCGCATCAGTGGAACCTATGCTGGCTGCGCTTGCTCAACGTGAGGTCGTTACCGACGTACTTTACTTTGTCCCAGCGTTCCTAAACGTCTTCTCCTCTTTACTCCCGCACAATGTGTACTAGTGCAAAATGCATCGCACATACGCGTTTCGTAAGCGCAAGGAGTCGGTGTTGGGACCGTAACGTGCGAAACGTCGACTGGTCGACTTGCGTCCTAGATTGCACCATCAAAGTCGGTCATCATTACCTGACTTGTTCATGGAGGTCTCCCCCTCCTACTCCCTGGTTTACCTAGGCTTCCAAGTCGAAATCGCGCAATCCGACATATGAAGCTTTGAAGCGTATCCCATATCGATATCCCGCTGATGATGATCGCGCCCGTTCATTGCGAGATACGGTATCGGCGCAAGAAACGACTCGTCACTGGTCATCTCCTTTATCTTGCCATACGATACGCAAGCACGGGCAGGGCACCCACTCTGTGCAATCCAGACGTTCGGGATCTCGCCATCACGAGGAACGAAAGGCGCGCAGTCAGTGGAGTCCGAGCAGTCGTCGTCGTCCACGAATCCAATTCCGTCCCACGGGCCACGAAGCGAGACGTCGTGAACGTTCGTTCCTGCGCACGTACAAAGGACGTGCTTCCGATCTGTCTCCCGGTATGGAAGGCAACGACATGCGACCTCTTGAAGGGAAGGTGATGCGAGATCGTGACCTGCCAACTCCTCGTGTCAATGACACCGACTCGCCGGTCTCGCTGGGGGGCCAAGCAGTGGGCGTATTCCCATAAACGTTCAGCGCCGCACTCGCTCGCTCGCTCGCCAGCACGAACGAAGACGAAGAGATGGCTCCCATAGCGTCCGTCCCTACCTTTTACAAACTCGGCTCGCCCTGAAGTCTGGGGAGCAAACAACCCACGTCGAAATCGAATGTGCTGGAGAGAGTGGCGAGTTCGGATTAATATTCGTAGTTGGATACTGTGTAGGGAACACCAAGAACACCGAAGGCGGTGACGGGACCCGAACCATTTTCTTCGATCGCTAACTACACCTGGCACCGGGGTCGTCGTTCGAGAGGCGAACGACGCGCGGTGACGCACAAAAATCATTCATGTCGATCACGTCACACACTCTGCCCATCTTGGACAATTCAAACAGAGATGCTCGCAGTTGATAAATTACTTAATAAATACTGAACGACCGTCTAAAAAGTACATGTTGCCGAGTCATCCAGTAGTAAGATGCTCGACGCTCGTGTTTTTTATGGGTCCCTGTGGGTCCCGATTGATACGCCAACACATCGTGCCTTGTCTGCCTATTTTTCTTTTTTTTCGGGGGGCTTCTTCTCCTTGGTTGCGAGGATACCACAGCAACGAATAGCAGCGCATCAGACCAAGTGGAAGCGACGATAAATTGCCCGCACGCGAAGACCGACGAGCGATTCCATCGTTTCCTCTTTCTACAGCATTGCACACACATCCCCGTCGTCCTCCGTCTTTAAGCAAACCGAGGACTTGGTGGAAGAGGTTCTGTGAGCCATTCAAGCGGAACGTGACCGTCCATCCCCTGTACCATGCGAAACGGACCGAAAGAAGCTCGTGGAGGAGGAGGGGTATGATAAATATACATATACGTATGATTGCAACGCGTCGTTCTGATGAGGATTTGTTCATAGTCCTGGAAAACGGCTCAAGGACCTAGGAGACCGTAGCGCGGGCGTCGGAGTCAAACAACTGCCAGTGGCGGGGATGGGCCCGTTTGCCTTGCCTTTGCAGCAGGCTGGAAGGTGCCTCGAGGATGCTGAAGAGCCGTGCCAACACGTCGAGTCACAAGTGAGTGGATCGGATTCAAGTTTCTGTTACCGCGCTTCTGACACCGTTCCTTTTTTTTTTTTTTTTTTTTTTTTTTTTTTTTTTTTTTTTTTTTTTTCAGGGACTGAGAACCGATCTTCCCCCGTCAGCTCGCCATGGACAAGGCTCGGCCTTTGAACTTGATGGGTGCGGGGATGCCTGAAACTTTAACCGATACGGGACGTCCAAGTTGCGGACGCCTGGTCCCTGGGCCAACAGGTACGTAGATAACAACGTCCCCGCTCCAACACGCGCCGTTCTCGGAGTTGATTGTTTATCCTGCAGCCCAAAATGACGACGATGAAGTATACGTCCGATTTGAATGAGGCGATCTATGCGCCACTCGGTGAGCAAACTTCCGGCTTTCCTTCCCTTCAACATACTGATGCGTGTGTCAGAAACGACGAGCGACCAAAGTCGCGAGTCCTCTGGTCGACCTCGGAGGAGGTCCCCGCCCCCGCCGCGACCACCGCGACGGATGGCACATTCACGTCTTTCATCGGAGACCACGAGCGACTCGAGTAGCGGTTCTGCTCCTCGCTCTCTCCCCCGTCCAAAGGCCTGCTCCTCCACCTCCGCTCTCACCTCGGCAACCAAGAAAGAACGCCCAGTTCGCCAAACAACGGTACCTTCCCTCAGGCTTGTCCTGGCGCATCATCATCATCCCCCCAACCCCGTCGTGACTCGTGATGATGATGTCCGATTATTCGATCTCTGAGCTCACTCGGCAGCTCGTATCCTCGATCGTTAACCAAGCCTGCTCTCGGCAGGCACGAGACCGAGACCGAGACCGAGACCGGCGGGGCGTGCGCGCGAGGCGCAGTCACGACTATACATATGTATCACCAATCCCAACTGCGTGGACGTCGTCGGTTCGAACGTCGTCGGAGTGACTTTGAACGACGATGGACGCAACGACTGTGGTGCTAGTACGCCTCTCCGTCTCCTTTTCCCTCGGTACCCGTTTTGACCGCTAGACCCGAAAATGCAGTCGTTCACACGACCTTGCCCACAGATGGGTGTATGTGTATATATAGGCCCGTGGCACCCGTCTTGTGCGCCACGTGGACGGCCCGCAAGGGAGGGGACGTTTCGCTGTATCGTATCAGTATCGTATCGTAATGACGATGTATTCCAACTTGAATATCGACATGGACGAGTCATCGATCGCTATCTGAGACCCCCCGATCCGGACGACGGCTTCTTGCAACGCCACAGCGTCGACCGCCAGTCATTACAATAATTCATTAATCATTACATTCCCGGGCCGACGTGGGCACTCGCCAGCGTTGCACCCCGACATCGACATCGGCTTGACTATGAGCTCACGACCACACAAACTCAATGCTAGATCAGGCCAGGGCTCGTGCGAGCGTCGTTGTACGTGCTCTGGGTTACGGACGGAACTGCAGTGCGAGGCGGTACTACCGGCCCGGGTGCGGCATCGACGGTCCAACTTGGTGTGAATACGATAACGATCCACCAATCTTAATCAACTTTGAGCCCCTATCGACATCGGGGTGTCCGTCGCAACGCAAATGCCGTACGTACGTGCGCAGACTTGCTCGAGTAAGATTCCAGAATCTCAATCTCTCACGCGCTGACCTTTGGGGAAGACGTAGACTATTTTTTTTTTTTTTTTTTTTTTTTTTTTTTTCGCTGCCATGCCGGTCGCGTGGGAAAGACAGAGGAACGCGAGAAAAAGGTGTTTGGAGGATCATCGACATCGTTACGGTGGGCCACTGCTTGGGATATGATACGTCGCGTGACCCCAGTCACCTGCCCTTTAGTATGGAATATGTAATGCTTTGACGATGCCAGGATCGGAAAGACACACGTTCCGAAGGGGTGACGTGCATTCAGGAGAATGATTCAAGCATTCCGTTCGCTCGATGCAGGTGTGCCCACACACAGCAACGAGTCTACAAGTATGGATTTACGTCGGACCCCATGGACCCTTTGAAAGGATCGCGGAGTTGTGTTTGAGTGGTAAGAGGGAAATATTGAGGGATGGCTCTTTCCACACGGTCCCCGCCCCACTTACCCAAGGTGATTAGTACACCCCTTGGTCATGCGATCAGACACTTGGGTCTGTTGAGAATGATGACCCAACAGTCCCGCTCGGGAAGAGAGTCACCGCCAAAGGTTTCCTTGCATACGGGCAATCTACTATATCTCCGAGCTCGGACGCTGAACGAAAACGCTCCAGACTTTCCGCTTGTGTGAATTTTTGGAAGAACACCGTCGCGAGTCGCGAGCGTCGTCGAGAGGTGAAGTACTGAACTTTGGCCCAGTGTGACGAGTGGGTAATAAACTGGCAAAAGTTTATTTATTCCGTAATAGTAACGTTTGCTTCGTCAGCTTGAACCGACGGAAGGAAGATTCGTGAGTTACTGTGAAAGAATCGATCGATGTTCGAGTCCTTCAACGCTCATCGCAATCGAGCGTGCAAAACGAGCATTCCTCGACGATGCTCGGAGGGCTCCAAATTTCGACAAGGGCACCCTCTTCAATAGATTATTGAAATAACTCCGGAGCTCGTGGAAAAGGCAGACAACTTCTGAGAGGTCGAAGAGAGCTTTACTGTCGAGTCCCTTGGCGAACCTCGCTCTGGTTGAAAGTACGACCTTGTTTATGCTGAATCACGGACTTCATCAAACAGCAAGCGCAGGTGAATCTGTCGGGAGGGACGAACCGATACAGGGTCTTGCAGTGCCATTGCCACCCCCACCTCCAGGGGAGGCGGGTCATCCTGGTATCCAATCCCTTCAAACAGTGTAGACGGACCAACCTCGAGCAAGGCATTGATGAGGCTCCATCCAACCATCCACTGACGATATCTCTACCTCGCCCAGTAGCCCTAGCTCGGCCTCCAGTCTCAGTCGGCTCCATCTTCGACCCCAGCTGCAACATCGCCAACAACACAGATTCCAATTCTCCGGGATTTCACCATCGACAAACAGTGGCTCTGAAAACACTGGATCAAGTAGGTTTCTATCCAGCGAGAGAATTTAAGATACCCGAACATCGTTGGACTGTGAACAGCTCGCCATCCTAGATCCTAGTTTCCCCTCTCGTGAAATCTCTCTTGTCACCTTACATTACATGATTTTCAGAATCCTTGAGTCGAAAGGAGAATGCGTGCGGTTGAGTTGTTTCATACGTGCGCAAGGTTATACAGTACATAAATTTGACATGTCCCACCCGTTCACACGGCGACCGGAATAATTCGAGAATCGATCCCCCCCTTGTTCCTTCCCACTTTTGAAATTCATACTACTAAAATTCACAACGACGCCGTTGCTTGCATGACCGACTTGAGCAGTTCTCTATTGATCGGTGGATGTTTGGCGCCCTTGCAGAGGCTTCAGAGGCTGCATTCGCCCAACCCGCTGTGGGTCATCCCAACTCTAGTTCAGGTCCCATACCCAACTTCCTCCCCTTGGCCTCGACGAGCGTGGGCGGGTGGGGGTACTATCCGTCGTCGTGTAATGTGGATTTTGCGTGATTGGTGTGCCATGGGCTCGGTCTCACCCCCCCAATTCGACACCTCTCAACAAGCTGTGAGTAGTTGCCTCCTCGTCCTATTCGACGACTCATCCTTTGCCATCCGTTAGGTCCCCTCGACAATCAAGGGCATTATTTTGTGGTCGCGGTGGAAATTCGTTCGATTTTACGAACCCAACAAACACCGGACGTAAAGCAACCCCGCGCTCCGGATGGTGGATCGACAATACGTTCTTGGCTCGGTCTTCGGGTTCGGGGCACTCGCTGTCACGAATTTTTCGGGGTCAGCGGTGCCCAGTCGGACGTGGAGACGGGGGGCTCTGGATTGGTTGGGGCGTTCCTGGCGGGTTCGTGATGCCTTTTGGAATGCATCCGTCTTATTCTCATTTTATGTCCTAGTATTGGTCCGAACGTTGGTAGGCGACGTGAGGGTGGACGCATCCCTGGTTTGGAACGCACCACCGCCCGAGGGACGACTGGCTGGATGATTCCAGAGTGATCTGAGGCATCGTTCCACGTGGTATTCATCCAACCCCCCTTCACCGGAATCGCTAGACAGAAACCGAGAAAACGGGAGGCCGGAAGAAGCTAGAGGTATGCATTTACTTTTTCTGCCTCGCGCATTTCAACTGATGGGCTTCTCAGCTTTCGATTCATAACCCCCGAATCTGCGGTGCCAAATTAGCCGGGTCAACACAGACCAAACGAACAACCCACGCTCACGAGTCACGAAGTAGACGTCGGATCGTACATCCCTTTCGACCATTGCCAAGGCAATGTGCAAATTATTGCGTCCCTATCCACGATGACCTTGCCTTGGAGGACTTGCCTCTAATCGATCGAGAAGGGGGCGGCGTGTCTCTGCAAGCTGTCTGTGGTCACACGGATTCGAAGTCGAGAACATGTTCACGATCTTGAATCCGTGCGACGACAGTCCGGTGGTTGCAATTCATACATGAGCATCGCGTAAACAACTGGTGTGTAGAATGGCAACGACGATTCGTCCTGCTCGTGAATGAATGCATTCACATTCACAGGGATTGATTGGACCGAAACTACGCACTTCCACATCAAGCTTTCCCGAGCGTCGTTTCGTCGACGAATTTCTGGCCCGAACAAGGACACTCTATTTCATCGTTTTCGGACTCGCTGGCTGTTTGACATCGATCGTGGAGAAGTCACAACAAGGTCGCTGAGTTTCGCAACTCCGACAAGTTTCGCCCGTGTCATCAGGACCTATTCTCTTCCAGTCGGTTATTTCCAGGAACATGCTACTTTCCTGGGTCATTCATCCACGGAAAACAGGGCTTGGAGTTCATAAAGTCAATGGTGGCCATACGATCCACGCAGTTCCAGCCCAGCGCCCTAAAGCGGACGGAAAGGTTGCCAAGTTTGATGCATGCATCCGCCACCCCGCGCGCTTATTGGTGACTGTAACATAGATTCGTGCGTTGATGCTCTCGAGCCCTTGGATGACCGGAATGCCGAGTAGCTCGGACTGTTTTTGTTATAAGACGTGTTTACTTATATACAGCAAAATACCAAACACTGCAATTACTATCATACTTGGTCCTCCCGGCAACCTGGCGATGCACTCCGGGGTACTAATGGATACATGAAGACTTTGCAGATGGCTCTCCATACGAGGGATACTTCCATCCATGTTTATGAGACCTTTTGTTGCGAAGCAGTGGAAAAAAACATCGCATGTAATGAGCCCCCTTGGAATCCGGTATAACACCCCTCAATTGAGGATCAAGCTTTCTATAGTACCTGAGTGGCATTCTTGGTCGCCACGATCATATCAGGCTGACCGAGCGAGGGGTTCGGATGAACATTTAGCTTGTTAGAACACCACAAGGGGACTTGGAGGCTCAAGCTCAAGGTTCAAGGAGCGTTTGGAGGTGTAATGGTATGATTTACAGCTGAGTATTATAATGTGTGTCAGTGGCGTCACGTGGCGAGGTAGAAATCAGACTAACAACCGCTATTTCCATCCCCGCCATACTGCGCTGTCGGTCCGGTGACATTTGAGTGCGGTGAGTAGATAGAACCATAGAAATTATAGTTATTCTGGACAATTGTTGGTGATGACGGCATGGGTGGAGTGGTAGCATCAGGTGTCTCTTCGATAGTACTGCTAACGAGGGATGTCAGTGACTCCGAGGCCAGAACGTATTCGTCGGTGAGAATGCTGCTCGCATCTGGATGACATGGGCTATGAGTCGTCATTGCGGGACTTCTCTCAAGACCCTCACCAGAAATCGATTGATTACCTTGGAATGTGCCGGAGCAAGCGGCAAAAGTGTTGGCTGCGTCTAATATCTGTTGCCTTGTAGTATCATCCAAAGGGCGATCAAGCCTAACTGCTATCCCCACTACATTTGCATCAGGAGGTAGATCATCTGGCAAACAGAGGATATTGGAGACTGCACAGGAATTGTATCATGACAAACATACCGTTCGCCGAGTGTACGTCTTCTCCTGGGAGTGATAACAAATTCCTCCCTCTTGACCTCAGCATATCTTCAGATCGGCTCTGTAGGGAAAACGTTTCATCGCAGGGGCATTCATCGATAACGAGTATTGTTACCTTTGTTGCATTGTAGAGAGATCTGGTGGCGGCAAGGAAGATTCGAGCGGCACGATAGTTCGCAAATAATTTGAAAGGGTTCTTTGATTTGGGACGTTGTTCAAGCTCCGACTTCTGCAGCATTAGTCTAATGTGCACGAGAAGTGAGCTGCTGACACAGAAAGCTGCTCGACGACTTACTGGTCATATCTGGCCTTCGTGGTGTCGATGAGCTCTTGCCATTGTTGAGGATCGGTGCCGATCTTGACGATCTTGAGCATTTCATCTAGAGTCCCATCTAGATACAGATCACCACGGCCAAGACTGTCTCTTTTTCGATACGACGACAATGGGAAGATCGCTCGATTGAAGCTAGAAGCTTCCCCGAGGTCGACGGGGACGACGACAGTCTGGTAAAGTGAAGAGCTCATGGCCCACAGACTGAGGGTGGGAATGGGAGAGGGAATGTTTGATCGTGGTAACCAATTTTACCAGAGTTATATGCCACTCGGCCAAGCAGGCAATCAGGAGCGGCCCCTTGTCTGCCAAAAACGGGTTGCACATGCAAGTTTATTAGTAAAAGAAAACGGCAGACACTTCGTAAGACATGTCAGCCAAATATGACCGAGTGTTGCTAACCATGAGGGTGAATTTATCGGACGTGGACTCCAAGTCAGTCCTAGCTAATGTTTGCAATCTCTGAACATGTTTGAGAGAGACGGAACTTGGAAGTAACTGGTTTGAATCCCCGCGAAATCGGCGATAACAATGTGGGCGCATGTTTATCCATGTTTATCCGCGAGATCAGAGTTTACTCTATTTAGCAAACAACCAGCATGCTGCGACTTCATGTTGAACTTGAATGCATTCAACATCCATGACGGGCGGAAAACGGACCCCAACTCAGGAAGAAGCAGAAAGGAAGAAGACGCAGCGGATCCAGAAAGAACTTACTGCCTTCGGAACAACTCAACGGCTTCCTCCTGAAACGCGCGACGATAGAGAAGTCTGGTGGTCCAACCACTTCGAGTGGTTGAAGCACCGAGGTTACCTTCTCCGTGCACGTTATGCTCCTGGTTGGGTTCCATCCTGGAAGACCTCTGGCAAAGTGTGGTTTGAGCATGAGGACTCGCGAAATCTTGAGGTATACTCGGTTTTTGGTGGTCTATCGTTATTTCTCACTCCTCCGTTACCAAGGTAGGACACATCATCGATGCCACACGTCTCTCAGACGGTAAATACGTCACCTTGAAACGGATTAAGAAATCAGTGCATCCTTATGAGGTTGACATTGGATTGTATTTCTCGTCCGAGACCCTTGTTTCTCATCCAGAGAATCATTGCGTCCCTTTCTACGAGATCCTTTCGTTGGATGATCACGAAACTATCATTATCGTCATGCCACTGCTCCGCTCTTATACTGATCCACCGTTTGATACATTCGGGGAAGCAGTGGAATGCTTTCGGCAGTTATTTGAGGTGGGACGACGGAAAACTCTCATTCAGTCTATGCAGCCTGACCACCGTTTATAGGGGTTGCGCTTTATGCATAAGCACCACGTTGCTCATCGGTGCGTTGAAATGAAAAGTCATCTGACCCTTGCTGACAACATATTAGTGACTGTATGAATAGGAATTTGATGCTGAATCCAAGTCCAATGTATCCGGAATCCTTCCACCCGATGGAAACTCACTTGAAGAGGAATTACGGTGGTCCCGCAGCATATTTCACGCGTACCCAACGACCCCCAAAATACTACATCATCGATTTTGGGATCTCTCGCAAGTATGACCCATCCGAGCCGGACCCCAAAGAACTACCCATCTGGGGCGGTGACAAGGAGGTGCCAGAATTTCAAAATTCAAACCAACCTTGTAATCCGTTTCCCACTGACGTCTACTACATCGGGAATGCCATTATGAAGGATTTCATCTTGGTTTGTTACATCTATGCCCTGTTAGTGTCAATCCAACGCTCAACACCGAACAGACGAAGAAGGGATTTGACTTCATGAAGCCTCTGGCGGTTGATATGATTCAGTCAGATCCTTTCAAACGACCTACGATGGATGAAGTTGTCGCCCGATTTGACAGCATTCGTCGTAGTTTAAGTCGTTGGAAACTACGCTCTCGGGTGGTGGACTATGAAGAAGATGTCATTGAAAAGCTCATCCACGCTGCTTCCCATTGGAGACGTCGAATTTGGTTTGTTGCTAGAGGTGTTCCGACTATACCTAGACCGCCATGATATCTAGGTTCCCACCTCATATCGTTCATTATATACATTGCTTCCTATGCTTTATGCTTGGGAGGTATCATCTGTCACTTGTGTTCCAATCTATGGATCCATCAACCACTCGCAGGGACGGTGTCCCCTACTGCCCCTCACAATAACTACGATGTTCATTCTTCATGAGGTTCAGCAGAATTTTGTCACGGAACCTTCAATGAACCAGGTTTGTAATCATTGTTAACTTTGCAGACTGTCGGTGCATGATCACGATGATCCTTTTGGCATCGACCGACCCTTGGTAAGCAGGACGTACCACAAGCAAATGTAATATGTGTTCGTGTCAATGCTCTCGAGCCTTGGATATCTCAAGGATCTGGAACACTAGCCTTTGGCAGCCATTACCCATGTGACCAAACTGTGTAGTGGAGTCCCGAGAATTTGGCAACGAAAACTCTCTAACGTTTGTTGAGAATGTGGCCATTCGTTGGCACCCCCCGTCGTACGAAAAGTGACAGCTGCGTGAGGAGTGGGTGATTTTTGTACTGGACCAGGAAGAAGGAACGACTGTCTTCATTTGACTCGTTGACCTGGAGGAGATTGGCGGAGGTGGCAGTGCAACAGGAGTTCAAAGCGCCCGTCTTTTCGCACGGGTAGCTATTAGTACAGTACGTCGTCGCCATGCGTCATGCCTGAAACAATACATTCTGGAGCAAGGTGCGCTGAGGACCTGCGTATGTTACTGTCACTTCCTCGTCCCTGACCAATAACCCGTAGACCTTGGAAGTTTACCGGTATGCAACCAAAGTTTCTCGCTGTCGGTTCACGTTGACCGTCTAGCCGCTATAATAGTTGTGCGCGCTCACGGCCTTGAGCAATTAAGAACAGAACGGTCCTGGCGTCCGATCATAACGGTGACTGTCGGCGATCACCAATGCCATGAATTGAACCTCGGCTGCGATGGACAGAACCCCAACTTGAAACAGTGTTTTCAATTGTGAGTGTAAACCTTTGCACACTCTTTCATGGCCCGAACCTCACATCAGCGACCCCAGTCACGACACGGATGCATCCTCGCGGATAGACATATGTGTCTATCACCGGACGCCGAGCAAGAAGAAGAACAAAAGGAGGAATCTTGTAGCGAATGCATGTTGTACGTTGCTAGAATTGGCACGTCTTCAAGCTCAACAGCAGTGCAAGAAAAGAAGTCAGTTCGAATTAGCATTCAGACTGGCCTATCTAACGTCAAAAGAAGGTGTCGAGATAAAATTGAATTGTGTCTCGCGGCACAAGGGTAGGGTGAATAAAGCTAAACCCGCCATGATTCTTCTAGTTGCAAAACTCGATTTGCCTGAAGTATGTGAGGCACGAACAACTTGTGTTCATGACGATGTGGGGTTGAGTATTTATAGTGAGGAATCTGAGGATCAAGGTAAGATATCACTCTGGCGTGTCAATGGGTAACTAAATTGTATCGTGCCAGAATGCTCCAGTTCGGCAACCTCTGACTCTGATGAGGATCCAAGCTTTGCGTGGCCGGAAGCGCGTCACCCGGAGCCAAAAGTGATTACTGGCTACTGGTCCGATTCCGATCATGCGCGGTCCGAGGACGAACAGGATCCGTTACTCAAGCATCGAGACAACGACCCTATCGTCCTGTCTCAAATCTCAGACAGTGAAGACAGTAATCGTGTCCAAAGCACAGATCATAAACTCTGGTTTGCAGCATCGATACTGCCGACGTACACGGAAACCATATCTATAGATTCCCAAATTTCAACCATCGACTCTATCGTGGACTCGTTTTCGTCTTACCGCGAGCTTCGAGAAGCTCAAGTAGATTCAGAGTACGAGCGTATATTGACTGAATTGTGTGCAGAATGGAGGTTTGTTGGTGGATCGGTAAGGAAAATATGTCTCGAAGATAGGGCTCAGCTGACCTTGGGATAATATGTAGCTCGTAGCTTTGTCAGGGTATGAAACCGACTCCGGGATAGGCTATTCGCTGACTGAATTGTTCAAGGCTCGAGGCTGGCGTGTTCGGATTTTCGTCAGCTTCTGCTTTTACCGTCAGTGAAATTGCCAAGAGAGCCATTGCAGTTGGCAGTGTCGCCTCTGGTATCGGTCTCGCAATAGATGCCTGGTTTTTACTGGCCTATTGCAATGTAACCCCGGCGAAATTCCAAGTGAGCCCTCTCTCTTCTTTACTGTCATTCATGTGGAATCAAGCGGTCTCACATCCCGTGGTCAGAAAATGGCCCTAGACGTCTACGGCAAATATTTGTTTTTCTGTATTTCAGCGCGGATACCAGCTCTTTGCATGTTTACTTCTGCTTTAGCACTGATGGTCTTCCTGCTGTCGGTAGCGTGGACCGCATGGCCCACTGCAGTGCTGGTCATGACTTTTATTAGTGGTATACTCGTCAGCCTCCAGTTTATCGTGTATGGCGTGCACTGTGTGGGGGTGTTCATCGCGGAGGTGATACGAACCATTCGAAGAGGCGTCTTGGGATGCCTAACGAGGTTCCGTCCGCCGTCCTCTGACGTGCGAGAGAAACATACCCTAGAAAGATAAGTGTTGGAAAGGCCACGTATGGCATCATTGAAACCCTTGTTCTTGGTCACGTTACCCAACCATCTCGTACATTGTATGATACCATGCAAATGCTGTTGTTTCTTTCTTCGGTTAGTGGGGTCTAGAACGTTGATTTTATTGTCCAGGGTGACTCCAGGACCAGACTGAATCTGTCCGAGGGCTTTCGTTTAATATACAAAGAACACCAACCCAACTCGCCTTCCGTGAAGGCTGAAGCTGAAGATCCAGGTGTACAGTCAGTGCGTTTCGTGCGGTTTTGTCGTACCAGAGCGCTCGTTCTCCTGTCAAAACTTGACCTCCGACCTCTTCAAAATGCCGGCTTCGATGGCCTTGATTTCTGTGATTCCTCTCAGCGATGCTGATATCCCGCCACGTACGCAATCACTTACGCAACGCAAGATGTCGACTGTGGAAACGCGACGACCCCAAGTTGCCTTTTTCCCACCGAAACGACGACGTCAAACAGGAAGCAATATAGCAAGGTCGTCGTGTGACGTACCGATGCCGAACCATAGGCCGTCATGCCCACAGTCCCTCCAAACGCTGTTCACCTCCCCTTCGTCTGTGAAACCCCACACTTGGTTCACCTTGTCGGCGACGCGCGGACCACAGATTTCGCGCATGCTGTCGCGCTGGTCTCCATATCTTCAAAGAGCGCGGGATACATACACCTCAGATTCGACATCGGGGGGCGTCGTACGGAGAAGGGGGGAAAGGGGGGGGGGATGGGTGCTTACCCGGTCGAGAAGACCACGACGTCAGCTTCGAGCTCCGTTCCGTCCGCGAACTGGAGTCCTTTCTCGGTGAAACGCTCGATTGCGCTCCCGTTCTTGATCTTGATATCGCCATCGACGATGCGTTTGCTCGTACCGGTATCTGTCGAAAAGACGTGAGGATCAGGACGCGGTGTCGACTGCCGACGGTCTTCAAGAGAGAGACTTGCCGATGTAGTATCCGCCCGCACGTGCGTACAAGAGCTGCATGATGCCTGCACCATCTATTCCGAGATTCGTCTTGAACCCTACTTTGGCGAGACCGTCCAAAGTGTCTCTGTATTTAGGAGCGAGCGTGCTCAGGTCGAGGGTACGTCTGATCTTGGGGATCTGTACTCACTTGTCCATAGTCTGTGCAGTGTGGGGCACAGTGCGTTGGTGGATGCGTCTCATCACGGCGTTGGGGAGACAACCGTTGTAGACATCCGCGAGATCGGTCGGGACAGAGTCGTTGTAGATGCCTGTCGAAGAGGTGTGAACGAACGCAGTTTACAGGTCTGGACGAGGTGACACACCGCTAAGCATCTCTACGATCGCTTCAACCGAAACGACGAACGTAGACGAGCGTTGGTACCTAGAAGGGTGTCATGTCGGTCTTAAATATGCTTTGGGGTGTAGTTTGACACGGTTTACATTGTGATATCAACGCCGTGATTGAAGAAGTCCTGGGCGAGGTCGTGACCTTTGATCTGTATTAGATAAGATCCTCCCGGGATCCCTGTTGTGACATACTAGAGGTGCAAGCACCAACGACGACCGCCTTTTTGCCAATGTAATTTGATGCGGAAGTGAATTCCGAAGAATGAACTGCTTCGCCCTTGAAATTCACCTGGGAAGGAATATTAAAAAAAAGATGATCTTGGAAGTAAAGCTGCAACACCTACCTTGCCTGGGATGTCTGGTAATTTTGGTCGACCTCCGAAGCCGGTCGCGAAGACTAGATGTTTCACCTTGAGAATTCGAGTTCCTTTTCCACCTCTGTTGATGTCGACAGTCCATATTTTCAAGTCGTCGTTCCACTCTGTCTTGGTGATGACGGACGAAGTCCATACGTTGAGCTCAAGATTATTGGCGTATCCCTCCAACCAATCGGCAAGCTAATCCAACAGGGGTATCAGCGATCGATGTGACGTGAAATACGAATCCTGGGATCGCTTGCTCGTACCTTTCCAGCCGGAGTGAAGACGGGCCAGGTTGATGGGAACCTGAAAACATGTGTGAAAGAGAGCCTAAACCCACATCTTACGAAACTCACGGTAAATATGGAGTCTGATTATACCAGATCGTGTCGTGTAAGCATAACGCTTTGTAACGATCTCTCCACTAACGTCTTTGTGAGCCCGACGGTGCATCAAAATTAGCGGCAACTTACGCTGTCACCAACCCGAGCCTTCTTGTCGATAACTAGGTGGGTGATACCGAGATATTTCAGTCTCGCAGCTATTTCAAGGCCAGTGTGACCCGCGCCGACTACAATCACGGTTGGATCGCCATCGGCAAGTTCCACTTCTCGACGACGTCTCTCTTCCCAAGTGCCATGTTCAGCGGCATGTTGGCGAAGAGGACCGATCTGCGTTGGGGATCAGCTTTGAGAACGTCGGTTTCATAATCTGCACCGTACCAGCTCGGGGTAATCGTTGAGGGATTGCAAGCAGGTATAGAGTATGTACGCCTTCCACGTTGGACCAGGTGTAGGGGCTAGGTAACAAACGGCGGTGCCTTTCCCAACCTTGGTTCCAAATTCGAAGGTGAGACGTAACAGGACTAGATCGGGGAATAACTTCTGAAGCTCTGGAGCACAGAAAGGCTTGTAGCTGAGACATAGATCTACGAAACCTGTAGGAACGAGACGATGATCAAGAAGGTTCTTGATCGCATCCCTGCCCTCGATAGTTCTGAAGTCCCAAGTTAATGCCAAAGTGTCCTTCCAAAAACCGTTGGCAAGAAAGAGATCAAGGATCCCAGCGGTATCAGATGACGCAACCGCAGTTGAGAATGCATCAAACCAGGCTGTTGCAACCTCGGCAGCTGTGTTCACGATGGGCTCGTCTACGCCCAATCGCTGGAGAGTAGGAAGTTGCTGAGGGAAGGGGTCCCCACTCATATTATGGTGTGTGGGGATGTACAGGATATGATCAGTGCGAAGGCAACCTTCAAATACTTACTATCGCAGTTACAGCGAATGGAACTTACGTATGTTCCGATAAACTATTGATTTCGGCCGTATCCGAACGACCTTTTATCACCACGGGGACTCCGACCCTGAAAGACCTCATGTCAGCGGGCTTGTGGCCACTGACATTGACAGATCTCATGCGGAAAGGTACCTAGCGGATCAGTCGTGGCAGCGGCGACCTACTTTCGTCTAGGCGCGTGGCGATGTATCGCTGCCGATGCCTGAGTACTCCGAACTCAACACTGGGTCCATCCATCCGTGCACTTTACTTAATCCCGAGTGACCGTGATACCACGAACGTTGATGGCCTATCTAAAGGCGACTCACACGAGGGTGATGTTGGGCTTATAGCCCGAGTATATATCAGTACTAGTATATATGTCCTCTGTGGGAAATACAATAGGAAGAGCTTACGGAAGCGGAGATGAAGTCGGGCGACTCAAGAGTCCCAGACAGGTTTATTTCAGACTCGTCCCGACGAGTTCGAAAAGTTTGAGGAGTGATTTGTATCGCGAGTGTCATGCAAATGGAATAAAGCGGTCTGCCTGCAGGGCCAGGGCGTCGTCGGCGCGACTCAACCCGCAAACCGAAATCCAGAATTGGTGGGGACTCGGGACGCTCGGATACCACTTCGAATCTGCTAATCCAAGCCTCTCAAGCTACGCCAGAGCTCCGGACAAGCGGACTGACTACCCAGGACAAGTGCTCATTTCGGCCGACCCCCTGTCAGCACTTCCATGCGGGGGGTTGCTTACCTGGGTCTTCTCTATATGCGCGTCTGTGTGTAGCTAAACTAATTGTTCGTGAGCCACAAGAGCTTATGGTCCGTACATTACCAGAACAACTGAGCGAAGAGACCTGCAGCAAGACGAGGGGGAGGGTGAGTGACGGAATGACTGCAGGTTAGCAAGATGACACAGGGAGATCATGAGAGCCCGAACAGTGTGAAATGGACGGCTAGTATGTACTGGGAGGGGGGTGGGCTAGTACGCTTGCTCCCGCCATCTGACCAGTCAGTTGTGACGCAAGGAGGTGCCACGGGTCTGCCGTGCGCTTCTAGCAGCGCCGAGCGAAGGGCAGGTCTGGAAACTGGAATCAGTGGCGCACTATCGAATTAGTATAGTGTAGACAAGGATGTAAACCCCATGAATAGTTATCAATACCTTGTCCTCAAAAATGACCGTTCTGAGGCAAGAATGACGAGATAAACAACCCCTCTCGGATAATTTTCCCGCAGAGGTGCACGTTGCTGAGTCATTACGTAAAATACTGTGTCATTTGTGGGTCCTTGTGGGTCCCGTGTGATACGCCAACACCTCGCGCCTTGTCTGCCTATTGTTTTTTCAAGGGACTTCTTATCCTTGGTTGCGAGGATACCACAGCAAGTGCACGACGGCACGTACAAATCTCAGTTCATCAGACCAGCTATGGAGCGCATGGAAGCGATAATAAATTGCCCGCACGCGAAGACTGGCCAGTAACCCCATCGTTTCCTCCTTTCTTTCTACAGCACTGCACAGACATGCCTTTGTCCTCCGTCTTTAAGCAAACTGAGGACTTGCTGGAAGAGGTTCTGCAAGCCATTCGAGAGGAATCTGAAAATCCATTTCCTGTATTATGCGAAACGGACCGAAATAAGTTCGTGGAGGAGGAGGAGGAGTATGACAAGATATTTTATATGATTCCAAACCGTAATGCTGATGAGGGTTCATTCACAGTCTCAGCAAACAGCTCAAGGAGACAGTAGAGTCAGAATCAACTAACTCCCAGTGGCGAAATTGGGTTGGCTTGCCTTCACGACAGGCGAAGAAGTGCCTGAAGGATGCTGGAGAGCTGCGCCAACGTGTCAGAGTGAGTTGATCGGATTGAAGTTTCTGTTATCGTGGTTCTGACACTGTTATTTTTTTTTTCAGGAAGATATCAATGAAAAACTGAGAACCAGGCTCACTGGAAAGAGCAACCCACCCTCTTCAGCTAGCCATAAACAAAGCTCAGCCTTTGGCCTGATGGGTGCAAGGCCAGCAAGTACGATACTAACGCCCCCGCTCGACATGCGCCGTTCTCTCACAGAGGTCTCGGAGGCGGTTGTTTACCCCCGAGTCCGAAATGACAACGACTATACGTCCGATTTGAATGAGGCGATCAATACTACACTCGGTAAGCAGTTCCGGTTTTCCTCCTTTCAACATACTGATGGTGTGTCAGAAACGTCTAGCGACCGAAGCCGCGAGTTCTCCAGTCGACCTCGGAGGAGGTCCCCGCCACCGCCGCCATCACCTCAACGAATGATACGGTCGAGTAATTCACATCTTTCGTCGGAGACCATGAGTGACTCGAGTAGCGGTTCTGTTCGTCGCTCTCGCTCCGTCAGAAGGCCTGCTCCTCCACCTCCGCTCTCACCTCGGCAATCAAGAATCCCCGGTTCGCCAATCAACGGTTCCTTCCCTTTATCTGGCGCATTATCTCCCAACCCTGTCGTGATTTCCGATTCGATCTCTGAGCTCACTCAGCAGGTGGATAAGCTTGTATCCTCGATCGTCAGCGAAAGCTTATCTCGGCAGGCACGAGACCGGCGGAGTGGGAGGCGCAGTCGTGACTATGTCACCAAGACCAACTGCGTGGAGATCATTGATTCAAATGCCGACGGAGTGACTTTGAACAACGGTGGACGCAACAACTCCGGTGCTGGTACGCCTTTGTCGCTTTCGCTTGGATCCATTCTGACCGTCGATATGTAGTCATTCACAAGATGTTGCCTTCACCACGCGTTTAGGCTCGCCGGTTTTGTTGCACTATTCTGACAGCCCGCAAGAGAGAGATATCTCGCTTTATCGTAATGACGCGTTCAATGTATACCAATATTTAATATTGACCTATGAACGAACATTTGTTTCCATATCTCGCCCGAGCGAGCGAGCGGCGGCGGCTATTTCGTGACACCGAATGCGAGCCTCCAACGATGAAAGAGACCGGGACCCCTGTCTATTTCGTGTTCCCTATGGCTTAGTAGTAAACCTGAATACCCGGCTTGCACAGGGAGGCCGCGTTGAAAGCTGGGCGCAGGAACCACTGAACCCCCCTCATCTTCAACAAGTCGCTCGAAACTCCCCGACGAATCTCGTTCTCGTTCGACACGCATTCAATATTACAATAATCATGCCGATATGTCTCGCAGTCCCCCCACGCACGCGCCTCGAGTCTCGGCGATATCGAGGGTGCCGGTGAGGCACCAAACATGAAACATGAAACATGTTTTTTTTTTCGCGGTTGGCTATATGCTGTATGACTTGCTGTACGTTTACTAGTACTGTACGAGGCACTGACGTCGTAGGTCCTCGAAGCCCCGTGCACCACGTATGGGGGGGGGAGGAAGAGCGCAAGTCCCCTTGTCGCAAATCATTCATTCGTTCACCTCGGGGACTCCGCCGAGTAGTACCGGTATCCGGTATCCGACATCTCCTTATCAACACCGTCACAGGGAGTCACGTCACGGTTTCAGAAAAAACTCACCCAGCTTTGCATAGCCGCATCATAGACACGTTCAATGAGGAACCCCATAGTGAAATTTTTTTTAATTGGTGCGAGGCACCCAAAACAGAAAACAAAAAAAAAAAACTGTACACGCGCATGCTACAGAGATGTACATGATGCGGAGGAATGGGACGTGAGAGGCACGGACAAACACAAGAGAGGGACTGTGTATATGGGACAGGTCGAAGCTGAGTGGGGGGAGGACATGTTTCATCAACCAAGGGGAGGGGAGGGGAGGCAGCATCAACAAAGAGGAACGTAGCAATAATACCATGGACGAAGAAAGCCAAAAAAAAACAACGAACAAAATGACCTCGGAGGGGGGGAAGAACCGAAAGAACTACACAATATTTGATTTCAAACAAACAGACATGTATGTATCGTTTCATCATCCCCCCCCTCCAATGCACGAAGGCCAACACTGTACCGGTCGAAGAAATATATATTACAAGAAAAGAAACAAGGATAAATGAAGAGAAAGAGAATGTGGGGGTGAATATGTGGCGGAAGAGTAAAGAAAGAAAAAAAGGCCACTATATCCTTTGGACTACCCCGAGTTTTCAGTGCGCACCGTTGGGCGAAGGAAAGAGGGGCAATGGTCGTGGTACACTGTCTCGGGGGGGTTTCACCCGGAACTCGCTCACCAGGCAGACATGGCTGAAAAAGGAAAAGGTCAATAATGGCAAGGTCGTCGGATTTCAACGGATCAAGACTGACTCTGAAGGAAAGTGGGCATTTGGGAACCCAACTACCTTGTCGAGATAACTCTTATCGACCCCACCCAGAACGGCATTGACCGCTAGGTTGCCTGTGCCGTACCAGATGTAGTCAATCACGCCCTGGAAGCTTGGGGTGAGGTTCGTCAAAGGGGGATCACCCGCTGCAGCATAAGCGCTCTTGAGGCTAAATTTATGCCGTAACCCTTCAGTAGTGTACCTCCCATAAAGGTGCGACATGAAATCAGGATGATCTGGCGGAGTAGACCCATTGGACAAGAATTCGCACACGCCACTGGCAGGCACCGAGTTGAAATCACCACAGATAACCAGGGGTATCTTCGTCCCGTCACCGTATACAGGCGATGACCGTGCTTGTGGCACAGACATGTCTTCTGGGTTGTTTAGCGGTCGGGGAGGCAGCTTGCAAAAGTATGCCGCAATCTTCTCTATCTCGTCCATCAGGAGGGCAACCTGAACGAGCTTGACGTCCCGGAAATTTGGATCCCAATGTATGTGAACGTTCGCCACAATGACACGCGTCCCTGTTTCTATGTTCTCGAAACAACATACGACAGCGATGTGATCCTTGCCAAGAACCCGGTTGAACATGTCGTCCGTCTTCTTGAAGTCTGGGCGCTGCATGGCGACGGTACTAAACTCGATGAGCTGCTTTTCTACCAATTGATACCTGGAAAGACATAAACATGCGTTCCAAACAGACAGAAATCAACGACAAACTTGTTGGCCTTGTAGAAAATCGCACAACCGTCGACTTGCCGCCGATCTGCATCGCTCATAGTCTTATACCGCGACTTGGGATAATATACGCCCTCGTAGTCTTGTCCTTGGAGGTGCTTGATGAAGTATTCCTCGTACTGAGCGGTGTCCACTTCCTGCAAACACAGAAAGTCGGCATCGTAATTCATCACTTCCGTCAAGATCAATTCCTTCCGGTAGTCCAACGACAGTGCCCAAGATGGTGTGTAGCCGTAGAGGCGCTCGGTGGCGTACTTCTCGCAAAGAATGTTGTAACAGAGAACGCTTAATATCTCTGTATGAGGGTCGTTGTTCATCGCTTCGCGTTCGGGTGCGGTAACGACGTGCCTCCACAACCGCTCGGGTGGAGGGGCAGGCACAGGACATGAGTCGCGCAGGAAAGATATGAGAGCTGGAGTACCATCTTTCTGCACCATGGTTTTCAGCGCGGTATCCAGAGGGTTGCCTTCGACACCGAGGGTCTGTAGTTGATGTAAACTGCCAAGTTCCGGTGGCAGCGTCACCAGGTGGTTGTCAAAAAGGTAAAGTTCCTTCAATTGTGTGAGCATCCCAAGTTCCGGTGGGACTGTGCTCAAACTATTCCCCGACAAATCGAGAAGTTCCAAGTGACGGAGTTTGGCAATCTCCGGAGGCAGGGATGAAAGGCCGTTGTGATTGAGGTATAGATTAATAAGGAAGGTGAAAGTGAACAGCCCAGACGTGGGAGGAAGCGTCTTGATGTTTACGCCACCCATGTCGAGCGAGTTCCACGTATTCTGCGGGGGCTTTGCCGTTAGCCGCGGTGCCTCGGCTATCGGAGCCACGGTTGAAGAGGGGTGATTGACCATGGAACCTGCGAGGCTCGGCGAGCTTTCAGACGCACTAGTGGGGGCAGGTGTAGAGGAAGTTGCTGGAGCCTCAGCCTCTTTGGGTGGCGTATCGGTGTTGACAGTGGGTTTGACGAGATTAGGATTTGTGATGGGGATGGCGGATTTAGTGACAGTTCGAGAGGCCATGGCGCTTGCTCGTGCACGATGATGAGGCGAACGGGACGACCTAATCATCTATGAAAATTAAAGCCGTCGATCAGATCGACATACGTTGCATGACGTGCTTCGGCTACGCACCTCGCATTTGAGAAGCTGTTGTTGCCAATGTGGGCTGATAATCTGGCTCGCAGCGCTGCCTGGGGATCCTGAGCCCATGTGCTGTGTATGAATATGTCCATTCGGAGGGGAGGGATAGTGTGAGAGTGAGTTTTGGTGTTGGTGGTGTGCGATAGGCGGGTGCGAAAGGGCGTGTGGATGGCCGGGGTGATGTTGCATCGGGTTTACCGATCCATTGGTGTAGAGGGGAAAACCTGGTGAGGCAGGGGGAGGGCCAATATTCTGCGAGGTTGGGGGTCCTAGGACGGGATGATGTGTTCGAGACCATGGGGACTGGTCATGGTGATTCGGGTGTTTGTGAGCGACAGCCGGGGATTGTTGGGGATAGAACATGGCATTTGACTGAGACGACGGACCCAAGACGACCACCTGCTGTGAGCGGAGAGTCCTCGCAGACAAAGGAACCCTGATGCGGGTACTTGACCGTACAGCTGACAAGGCCCTCGAGGAATGTGAGGTAGATGTACAGATGACGAGCGGGGTGCTATAAGAGAATAAACAAGAAGATATGTGCTGACGGATTTTTACGTGTCGCCGTCCCCGTCGTCGTCGTCGTCGTTGTCGAGCGCAATGCAAGTATAAACCAGGTCAGCGCCCGAAAATGGATGAGAGAGATGCGGCGTCGGTGCCACACGTGACTAATCCATTGTAGTCCCATATCGGGTATACTTTCGGTCCGGATTATCACCCGATATACACCACCCTAAAAAGGAGATTTTAGATCGTATGAGCACAGCCACATCGACTCCTATGATGCCGGTGCTTTGATTCCCGAGACAAGATAAAACGACGCGCACTGTGTTGCGGTGTACCAACTCAACTCTCTCTCCCTTCCACCACGACCATCACCATGTCCAAGTTCTTCCAGGCGACGACATCTGCCCCGGTCAACATCGCATGTATCAAGTCAGTCTGAGCGACACCGTCTCATCCGTCGTCGTACTGATTTCCGTCCAGGTACTGGGGCAAGCGAGACACCAAGCTCATCTTGCCGACCAACTCTTCGCTCTCCGTCACCCTCAACCAAGATCACCTTCGTTCCACCACCACCTCCCGCGCAGACCCTTCCTTCACCGAGGACACCCTATGGCTCAACGGCAAGCGCGATGAGATCAAACCAGGCGGCCGTCTCGCCACCTGCATCAGCGAAATGAAACGCCTCAGAAAGGAACTCGAAGACGCCAATCCCAACGCAGAAAAGGTGTGCTCGCCTTTCCTTTTTTTTTTTTTGTTTCGAAACATCATCGTCCCGTTCTCATTCCCGATGGAGTTCTCACACTGGAAGGTGCACGTCTGTTCGCACAACAACTTCCCCACCGCCGCCGGTCTCGCGTCGTCCGCGTCGGGCTTTGCAGCGCTCGTGTACTCCCTCGCAAAGCTGTACCAGCTTCCCGCATCCCCCAAAGAACTCTCCCTCATCGCGCGTCAGGGTTCCGGTTCTGCCTGCCGTTCCCTCTTTGGCGGCTTCGTCGCATGGCGAGAAGGCCTCGCCGCCGACGGCTCCGACTCCTTTGCCGAACAAGTCGCATCAGAGACCGACTGGCCCGACATGCACGCCCTCATCTGCGTCGTCTCCGACGACAAAAAGGGCACCTCATCCACCGCCGGCATGCAACGCACCGTCGAGACCTCCGCGCTCTTCTCACACCGCCTCACCATCGTCCCCGACCGCATGCGCGGCATCACGGAAGCCATCCAAAACCACGACTTTGACACCTTCGCAGCCATCACGATGAAAGACTCGAACCAGTTCCACGCCGTCGCGCTCGACACCGAGCCACCCATCTTTTACATGAACGACGTCAGCCGCGCGATCATCACCGTCGTGACAGAGTACAACCGCATCGCGCTCGAAAAGAGCGGCAAGCGCAAGGCGGCGTACACGTTCGACGCCGGTCCGAACGCGGTCATTTACGCCCCTCGGGAGAACATGAAGGAAATTATCGAATTGATCGTGTCGTACTTTCCTCAGGACTCTTTCAACGACCCCTTCCAGCTCTTTGGCGGTGTCGCCGTCCAAGGTCGGCTCGTAGATGGGTTCGACGACGGCGTAGCCAAGCGCTTCAGCACGGGGGCCGTCAAGACGCTCATTCACACTTGCGTCGGAGACGGACCTCGTGTCAGGGGCGACCAAGAGTCCTTGCTGGGCAAAGACGGTCTGCCCAAGGCGTTGGCCTAGGCCCTAGGTGCGCGCGTCGCATGCATGCAGATCTCGTTCCAGTGCTCCATCTAGTGGTAGCGTCACAAGAA
Source organism: Boletus pseudo-olivaceus (assembly GCA_038092955.1). Lineage (NCBI taxonomy): Eukaryota > Fungi > Basidiomycota > Agaricomycetes > Boletales > Boletaceae > Boletus > Boletus pseudo-olivaceus. Next base: position 30,641 of record JBBPRI010000115.1, on the reverse strand, counting down.
ACATGTATCACCAGTCTCTTTCGGAATCTATACATGTGCAGGTTCATCGATTCGATTCGACCGTCAACCGGTACAGGTCATTGTCTGTGGCGCCGCGTCGTGCCACTACGGCCCGCGGGCAATCAGCGACACTCCCTATCATCACGGTCCTGCACAGCACCGCGTGAGAACGCCTGGCACGTTCCAACGACGACAACACTCGACCGGTTAACCCGGCGCACACGCCTGAGAGCTGAAACACCGAATCGTGATGGACTGATCCCAGTTTCTCAACCACATTCCATCATGATCATGATGCCGCGCCGTCCCCGGAACCCCGTCGGGACCACTGGGATGGTCGCAAAGTAAAAAGTGCTTATCGTAGCGTCGTCGAATAATCTAAAAAAGCCCATACGAGATACAACAAGTTTCATCCCCGGTCTATATACGAGTGAGTAGCCCCATAAAGAGAGAGAAGGAAGTCTGAGTTGAGAAAGCGAGGAAGACCAAACCAAACAACAAACCAAAAGAAGAAAAACGATCAGGGGGATGGAAGAACGAGCGCAGGAGTTGTGTTTACGAATCGTGATGGCGTTCAGTACACAAACACAGCATACAGAAAGAAAAAAGAACAACAACAACAAAAGGGTGGAGGGGGAGCGTGCCAGCAAGATCGACTCACACAAGTACAACATCGATACATACCATGGAGTTCAACGGGTCAGACCGACACGGTGAATCGTTACACCACCCGTTCTCGCCCGGGCGCGGCCCTTCGAATCGTCAGCCGCCCATCGTCCCCGCCTACTACGCCACTGCCCCTGTTCGCACTCCTCTCCGCCTCCTCATAGGAAGGCAGACCGCGCATGCTTGTCAGTGGCGTCACCCCTCCTATAAAACCGCGAGAGGCCACGTCATAATCAGGCACCTCCGTAAACGCACGGTGCCACAACGTGCTCCCAGGCACGCTCTCGATCGTCGCAGGAGTCGGCGCCGACGCATGTGACGTTGGCACCGACACGGACAGCGTCACTGTAGAAGTGGGCTGTCGCGACGCACGATGCGCATGGCTCATGTCTGCCAACGACGTAAGGTTTGAGTGCGAATTCGATCGCGAGGAAAGCCAGCCCGGAGAAGTGAGCGACATGTGTGGCTTCATTTGGATACTGAACAGCCCAGGGAGCGTCCGGCTCGCGTGGCCATCGTGCACAAACGCCTCGTGAGAAGTGGTCATGGAGGATAAGGGAATTGAGGTGGTCGTTGTCGTGAGGTGACGCTCCGGGCTTGGCGCGCGGCTGCCATGCCGACTGACGAGTCTGCTTTCTGGTCGGCTTACAGGACCAGATGGGGAATACGACTGTGGGCTGGTGTTGATGTGGGGTCGGGGAGGGGCGGCGTTAGAGAGGGAAAGGAGAAGCTCAGAGTTGACCCAGTCGAGAGGGGTGCTGGTGCCCGATTGAGGTGCATGAGGAAGGTAGGACGAAACAGGGTGAGGCATCAAAGGAGATGCGATGCTCGATGGCGTCCAGGCACCCGATAAGGTTTGGTGCTCAGACATGAACGTCGGGCTGACGTTGCTGTGAGCCAATGGATTTGGCACGCGCGTTGTGGCTGAATCTGGGAGATACATATTTGCCACACGATCACGAACGTGTGCGGAATAGCTCGGAAGCTCAGCGTCTTGTTCCTCGTCGACGGGTACTTCTGGACCCCCAAGAAGAAGTCGGCGGGTAGCGGCAGAATTTACCCTAGCTTCGTCGAGCAGCCGCGCATCGAGGATGTGCAAGGGAAGAGAACAGCGCAACTCTGAGGTGTGCCCATCCAGATTGGACATGAGAATGGACCATCGTATTCGGTGGCTGACCGTGATTGGTTCTAGGGGGTGAGAGGGGGTGACGAATTTGGGGATAAGCAGAGTAAGGTGAGTGACGACGTCATCCTGACTTATTGGGACCTCTTCTTCTGCAGACGACGTCGACGTCGATGCGACAGGTTGGGCCGAAGATGACGAAGGTTCGCTGGATGGCAATGGCGGTGGAGGTACCGAATGAGATTCATGCGACGACGACGACGACGACGCTCTACTTGACACCTGCCTGAGTGTGAGGTCTTGGTTTGCAAGGGCGACCAGCGATCCAAGGCTCTGCGAGCGGTCCTCACTTGACAGTCCCGGCGTCAGGGGAAACGACATCGACATCCACGGTGATCCGCGTATACCGGGGTGGCGTTCTACGGGTATTGCATTTCCATTCAGGATATCATGGTTTGCGGTGGCGACGCCACGGGTGTGTTCCTGTACCCCACCCCTGTAATGTAATTTGATTGTCTCGTTGATCGTCGTCGCGACCGTGAGGACCCTGACACCCTTTGAGAGAGGTGAGAACTTGAGCATGACGGACAACTTGTCGCCAACAGCCCACGCTTTGTGTGGAATCATGATGGAGTACATGAGTTTCTCTGGCCATGTATTCTCGATTTCGAGGGACTGCTGGTATTCGAGCGCTTCGGCGGCGAAAGTGCGGACGATAGATATCGGCATGACCGCTTGGATATTTTGCGCAAGACCTGGGCGTACGGCAACGGCCCTGAGCTTGTAGCTGACATGAGCACTGCCGCCATGCATGGTGGTCGTGATGCTCGATGGCAAAGAACCACCTAGCTGGAGTTGGAAAGGGAATTGGTGGAATCCAGCCTTGAGGGTGTGGCTATGGCGTTTCTCGCCTTCGAGGAATGACCACTCGTGGTTGCAGATAGTGTACCACTGCGGCGAGGGCCCCAAGGGCATGCTGTGGAGAATAAGATGGGAAAGCGGGGAAATAGATAGGACTCACGTCTCAGTTGGCGGTGCGGGGATTCTCACTTTTCCTCTAAACTGGAGCGTGATCTCCTTGATGGACGTGGGCTCTCTGAGGTGCAACACGACATGGCCCTTGAGCAACGCAGGCTCGACATCGACGCCAGTGCCTTTGAGGGAGAGACACTCTGAGTCGACGAGGATATCGATAGCTACTCGTTCCTTCTCTTTGATCATATCGTGGTGGTGATCGGGATGCGCTGAAGAGCCTGGGATGAAGCTCGAGAGGGCAGCATGGAGTGCGGAAGACAGATGGTCGTCGTCTTGACCCTGAGTTGATATATGTCCCTCACGAATCGGGGAGGGTGGTCTCGTCACTGAGAAAGCCATAAGAGTACAAGCGGTGACAGGGAGCGGAATTAAGGCGTAATCTGGATCAGGGAGAATGGAAGATTTAGAGTGTCGAGATGACAGCTGGATGTAAAAGGGACAGGGATGGGATGAGGACAACTGACCTGGAATGGGAGTTTTGAATCAGACTGCTGTGGGGCGTAATTTAGACTCTGCCAAGACGGAGGGACGGGAACAGGGCGAGAAGGGATTGCTGGATGGAAAACCAGCAGACAAGGGAGAGGGGACGTGCTTGAGCGATACAAAGCAAGCCGTCTTTCTTCTTATTCTCGACGGGTAACCGCATCTCGACTCGGAAGGGAATTGGAATCGTCTCCCGGATTCAGCCTGAAATTGGCAGCTGCGGTCAACCGGCAAGAAAGATTTACTATAATAATATTTATAGTCGCCCAACTTAGCTTTCAATATTCAATTTTAACGCCGGGTCCGTGCCATTCCAATCGGATCGATACCGGACCGACTACCGGCCCGGGAAGATGATCTCCTTGGCGATATGTGTAGATCCTTGAAGGCGAGATAACTCAACTTGTTCGATGCTGGTAAACCCTTTCGGACATATCTCGAGTGCATCGTCTTGGTCTGAGACCTTTTCTCGAGTGGTGACGATCCACCATTGAATGGCCCGGGGATTTTTCTTATCGTAACTGCCCACCAGACCCAAGCCATGTCGGATCTACAACTTGGATGGAGTTTCGAGGGTTATCAGGCTGTCTTCCCCGATCTGCATTGTTACACCTTACCAGAGAGGTAGCGCAGTTGAGGTGAGCACGGTGATTGATTTCCAAGTGGGGCTAGCCTGCTGCACCAGACTTGCGCCGATAGATAAGAACACTTTTTCTTTCCCCTCCCTCTTGCTTGCATGATCCCGATGTTGCATGTGATAACAAGGAAGGCGAGGCCCGCAATTTAGGTTTCCGTGCCATATGCGTAGGAATAACCCGCGACAGTACAATTAGACGGTATAGTGTGTCCATTCCACAGGAAGCGATCTTCCTTTTTCTGCGAAACGGTTCGAGACCTTTTTCCGTTCTTCCATCAGGGAGTTCGGATGACAACCACTTCATGTACTACGTGTGTGCTACACGCGATATTGGCATGTACTATCTACTCGCTTATCAGTCATCAGAGTTATATGATCCATCGATGAGTTGCAGATGAAGTTCAAAGTTCCACCAACCCAGCGCGCGATCATCATCACTACCATCCAGATATGTTTAACGCTCGTTCCCGATGGAGTGTCCGTACGCCCGACTCCGACAACGCCTCCCGTTCCATCCGTACAATTCCGTTCACACGACTTCACCCGCCAGCTCCGAAAACAAAACAAAAAAAAAGTTGATAACCTATTTTCTGCGTTTCCGCCATCTCCGTGCCTTTTCAAACACCCTCTTCCTCGTTCATAACAATGCGGCATTCCGAATCTCAGAATCTCCGTGTAGCCGCGTGTGACCATGTCATTTCGCAGTGACATCGACAATCGACAATCGACATTCCCGACGTTGCTTTGTGGCTCAGGGTACCAAAAGGATTGGACCCGTCAGTCTGTCACTGTCGCTGCCCCGGTCCGGAAATCTGGCCTCTGTTATCGATGCACGGTAGAACATCGAGCTTCTGCTACCACCCCGATACGCTCACGAGCCCCTGGCAACGTGCTATCTCACCTCTGACAAAAGCCACTCGATTGGCTCCCCGATGGTTGCAGAGCCGGGACATTTACTTACTTAACGTGTAGGTTGCACACCAGATACGAGCAAGCCCCCCTCCCAACCTTCATGGACCCATACGCGTCTCATCCGAGTCCCAACCCCGGAATGCACACGACAAAACGTCCGCCTATCGAACGAACGCCGCAGGACGTCCTCACTTGGAGTTCGATGGCGCCACGATAACCACACTATCTCCCCCCACCGCATCGCAACTCACGCTCACAAAGCAAGGGATCCCATGTCTCCGACGCTCCCCCGCTCGAATCTCGACTCCTCGAGCTGAACCGCATCGACAACTCTACAAGTCCGATATTCAATCCCTCCTATAACAAAAGCCCCGAGGGAGCGACTGTATACATTAACCTTTTGTCGACACGCCCGCCCGCGATCGAGCACAGCAATTCGAGGTGGTCCCACGTTTACCTTCACAACCGGGTGCCGAGCCGCTCGCATACTTGCTCAGGAAAGAGGCCGGGGGCATCTCCGTCGTCACGATATACCTCTAAACACGGACTAAATCCACCGTTTTCTTTCCATGCAGCGCCGCCATCCTCAGAGCAATACTCAGACAAGCATTGGCAGGATCGTGGGGACGGACTCTTGAGAGCGAGTCACTACCGCCCGGTATCGGCAGCTTCCGCTTCCTCTTTCTGTTCAACTCCGCCGCTTGACCCCCCCCCTTAGATCTGATGAGTCTGTTTCCGTACAAGACTATAGGTAGTCTGGATGGGACGCGCCACTGTACTGTTGATGGCGTATATTCATCCCTGCGCAACTGCGCAGGCACCGTGCCAAGCACCCACCTTTTGCCTGGACCATTCCTCGTTACACACGCATGTCATAATGAAAGGGATGCCATGCGGTTCAGTCCAACTTGGTACTTGGGGCGCCTGGGCCATCACGGAGACGGGAGGACGAGGAGGGAGGGCCCTTTGAAACGATGTAGACTGGGGCTCCGATAGTTGTGGCTGCGCTCCATATGCAATGTGCCTATCACATTGTCGCAGATTCCCGTCCACACGACACACGTACGAACGTCCTCTCCGGCCTTAACGGATACCGTGGGGACTCCAGACCATAGCCACTGAGGCCAAGACCGTACTGCCCGAGTACTGCATCTACATATGATCAGGTCCGATAACATCGGGGAACCTGGTGAGAGGGCTGCTTGCACATTGTCGCGTGTGTCTACAGTCGGCATCACTCGACGCCTTTGCGGGCCAGCTCTCCCCGGATCAGGATATACTGCTCGAAAACGAGCAGCCTCCGAGGGAATGAAGAAGCTCTTAGCCGAAATAAGCCTATCAGCAAAACAGCTAGTGTTAGCCGACAGTAGCCAATAGTTATGACCAGTCATAACCAGTCAGGACCACTACCCAGTTCACAGATTTGAAACGCGTCGCAAAGACAATGAGCATGTCGAAAAATTGACCGACAGACGTATAAACTCAGCGTCTATTACAGTAAAATCGTTTGCCAAAGCGCGTCGACCAAACAAACACACTGCGACGCGTGAAGAGAAGAGACGAGAAGAAAGGTCGGGTTCGATAAATACTGTATCCCGTGTACACCTCCAGTACTGGGATCATATGTACTGTACTATGGCACGATGACACGTCTTTTTCATGCCTTGTACAACGTGTCCAAAAAGATGCTCGCCACCTCCTCGACGATCGTCGGCCCGACGACACTCGAACTTCCAAGACCTATTATATCTCGATGAGCAACAAACGACGGAATGAATGGGACATCCTCATCACGAGCACAATACAATACCCAAACACGTGAGTGTGAGTAAGGCGCATCGCATCGGAAATGAGATCGCAGAGAGTGGCGTTGGATTCGGCCGCTCAGAGCGTCAAAAGCACGTCGTACGGGAGGGGGGGGGGGGTGTGACCAAGCAAGAACGTCAACACGCACCGTACAATGCTACCATCGTTCCGTTGCCCTCCGGCGTCTGCTTCGCCTCCGCCACAGATGCCTTGAGATCAGAGATGAACGTCTCCACGGCTTGCAACGTCAAACGCTACCCCACCCAGATCAATCGTCAACACAACAAAACCCAAAGGAAAGAGGAAATGGGCAAGGGAAAGGGAAAGGACACGTGAAATGCGACGCACTGTACATGCAATATGTACCGCAGCTGGCCCACTCAACGCATTCAAATGCCATCCCCTCTTGGACATCCTATCCCCGACTTCGTACACGTTCACCGACTTGTCTTTCGATCCGAAAGCGACGACCGAGGCTGGGGGGGAACCAAGGACGTAGAGTTCGGGGATGGAAGCGGTGATGGTATTTGCGATGTATCGGGCGCAGGTGACGATGTCACGGCATGATTGGAGGTAGCCGCTGGAAGAGGAGGGACGGGAAAGGGGGGAGGAAAGGGTCAGGTTTGGTACAGATGGGAGGAAACGAGAGACGTACTCGGATCCCATGTATTGCATCGCAGCCCATGTTCCAGCAATCAGGGCACCTGGTCTACAGAGAAGGTACACACGTGTCAATCCTTGGGTATTGCGTGACATCATTATCCATCAAGAAAGCATCGTACCTTGATCCAGACAAACTCGGACTCGCATACACACCACCTGTCCCATCATAGAATGCTTCAGTAAACCTACGTGAATAGGAAAGAAGTTTGAAAAACAGACCCGTCCAGTATGGGGTGACGTAGTATTGGTATCTTCGAAGCGTAGCGTCACGGTACATGATCACGGAAGATCCCTATACGCAAACGTGAGCTCAAAATTTAGCCTCCCAAAACAAACGCCCGACTCACCTTGGGTGCAAATCCATACTATCACGCGAAGACCGAACAAACATCCTTTCAGCAACCCGCTCGCGTGCACACACGCACGTTAAAGAAACCAGAAGGGAAACGGACCTTGTGGGTATCACAACTAATGCTCGTTACCCCACGGACACGGAAATCGAACGGTGCCAATTTGTAACGACCGTTTTCACCATCTGCGAGACCAGCTTGTTCCAGGAAGGGAACGATGAAGGAACCGAGACAACAGTCGACGTGGAGACCAATATTGTATTTCGCGGCGAGTACACCGAGGGCGACGATGTCGTCTTGGTTACCGTCCGGGAAGTTGATCGCAGAGCCTACGAGCTAAGAGAGGACAGACATGTGATATGGGAGGCAGTATCTCGTGCAAGGCAAGATGAACCCACCATGATGGTGTTTCCGTTTCTGATTGTGAGACAGGAGTCACGATATCAGGGAAAGGATGGGAATGGGGAACGAACTACGAACATGGCTCTGCGCACGCGCCTCAAGTTCACCTGGCGCGTCACGGGATCGACGGGAATCTCATGGACCTTGACGCCCATATAGGCTCCACCTTTGTCAAATGCAGCATGCGCAGTCACCGGGACGATCCTGCATGATGTTGTTAGCCCTGACCGGTTACCAAAGACATGCGCAGAGTAAACACTCACATCTCCGGTTCGGTGATGCCCTTGACATTTCTTGCCCAGTCCCTGTAGGTCTTGACGGCCATGACGATCGACTCGGTACCACCGGACGTCATCGTTCCAGCGCCATCCGCATTATTGTACATTCTCAGGCACATCGCCACAATTTCGGCCTCCATCTTCCGAACCGACGGGAAGACGTCTGGATGGAGCGGATTGGAGACCGCGTAGCGCTCAAACGCAGCGACGAGCACCTTGGAGAGATCCTCTCCTCCATCTATCCTCTCCCAATGAGTCACCCGCACACAACGGATAACGATAACAAGGCGCCGAAAGCAAATGCGCCAGGAGATCACGTACGGTAAACGGCACCCGAGATCTTTCCTTGTCTCCAATCCGTGTGAGCGCCAAGCTCCTTGTCCACCCTGGCCATTTCCTCGAGGATCCATTCAGCGGACCTCCCTTGCGCGGGGAGGGCGAGGTGTCGTGTGATCTCGCCACCTTTAGGGATGAGCTTGTCTTCAATGTCGACTTTGACTTTGTCCAGTTCCTCTCGTAGTTTCCTTTGTGCCGCAGGGAGCTTCATAGCTAGGAGCAACGCTTTCTGCAATTAGAGCGAATGAAGCGGAATCAATCATGCCGTAAAGAGAAGATAAGAGGGTGTAACTTACCTTTGAAGTCCACACATATCCGTCCACCACGCTCCGCCCGAGCCCTCGCGCGCGCAGGTGTCGGAACGCCCGGACGGTCTGCGTCACTAGCACATATAAGAATAAGCCCGTCTTGACTGTCTCGAACGGAGAGCGCGTGTTTTCGTGCCACCAGTCCCAGAAAAGCTCTGGAGCCGGAAGTGCGTGTTCCAGCAACGAAACAACGTCCTGTATCTTCTCCATCGTGAAAAGTTACAGTAGTAGTTGATAGCGTCTGTATGTCGCGTCCTGGGGGTTTCTCAAAAGCGAACACTGCGGCCTTGCGTACGCCTTACTTGAAAAAGTCGACTGTCGATTTGAGGCGGCGTCCTTTCAAGCCCCTGCCGTCGCGAGTAAATGAGACGAAGGCGTAAGGAGAAAGCGTCCACGAACGGCTCGTAGTAGGCGACTTCGGAAGTAGCTCACACGCGTCGTGCCTGTGTCTTTTCTGACTCATTGCCTGCTAACGTTCAATCGGAACCAAAATTAAATTCTTAGAAATACCCACCACTACCGGTGACTGCCTTTTCCCGCGGAATCATACGCCCAGTTCGCGCGGCGACGACGACGAGAGAAATGAACAGCCTTCGTATGGTTGGTACAGTGATCTCATGTCCTGTATCAGAGACAACTTAGTCGCGAAAATCTAGTTGGGGGCGGAAGAGGAGAACGACGACGCTGCCGAAGTCACCTGGGGTACGTCCGACCCGTCCGTTCTCGCTTCTCGTCCTAGTAGTCATCCACCAGTCACGCTTGGCAGAGGACCAACAGCGTATCAACACGTTCTCGAAGCTGAACACGCGTTTACGAGGGATCGAGGACAAACTTGACACACTCAAGGTGAGGACGACGTTCCCCGCCATCCTCGCACATCGACTCATCGATCGACAGCAAGAAAAAGAAGCCCTCGATGATCTCGCGACCGAGCTCGAGCTCACAGACGAAGACCAGATCGTACTGTACGTTCTCCATCCGCATCCGTCTGCACCCCACCCATCTCGCACCCAGATACAAAATAGGCGAATCTTTCCACCATCTAACCCAACACCGGGCCCTAAAACGACTCGCAAAGGATCAAGCCGACATCGTCTTCCAGCTCTCCACTTTCTCCGCCACGGCAGAAGATTGCGAGAAGGGGATGAAAGAGCTCAAGGTTGTGTTGTATGCCAAGTTTGGCCACGCCATCAACCTCGACGAGTAGACCCATCGGACTTGTACTTTACACGTACGACCGCACTAAACAATAGTCATCGATTCATCATTGCAGCGACGTGCACGATGAGATATCGAGGTCATCGAGTGAGTGCTAATAATACATTCAAGAATTCCAACCTCCAATCCTACAAGCCATCCTCCGCATCGACCAAATCCAACAACGACCCCTTGGGCTGCTTCACTTCCTCCCCCACAAACGCCAACAAACCCTCAAATATCTCCGTTCGCTGACTGAACCGTTCCGCAGACACCGGCTTTCTCACCTCCTCACGCAACCTCGTCTCCTCAGGATCTTCGTCCATTTGCAACACAGCCCGATTCCGTTTCGTGGGCATCGAAGAACGGGGAATAGACTCGGTAGAGGGATGTGAGGGATGTTGTGTATCGTCGTCCTCCCCGTCGATTACGTTAGTCCACACTTCGTCTGGCGTATCCGGCCTCGAACGCTTCTTTGGGGGTTCCTCCCGTCCGACGACGTCCCGTGCTGATATAGACGGGTCCCCAACGGATATCAATGCGCTGGGAGATATCAGATACTTGAGAAGAGATCGAAACACCATGGTCTCTTCAGGGTTGGTGTGGTCGACGACGCCAGAGACCTCGGTTTGCAGGTAACGCAGCGCCTTCACCGCAGATTGTTCTTCGCACATTTCGCGAAACCTATGTCGACATCGAACGCGTGAGTAGAGCCCCCTTCAGACTTCAGGAAAATTCCTACCGTTGCCTCCGAATAAGATACTTGGCTTGTCGTGTGACCTCTTCCGGGGCAGCCCTACACCCCCATTGGAAGCTCGTCCCTTGATCGAGGTTCGCCAAGAACAAGCACTCACCTCACGAGATCCATCACCCAGAAATCATCCAGCCTCGTCTCCCTCAACCCCGGTTTCGGTTTCTCCGCCCCACCAGCCCCTGCTCCCATGGAATTCCCGGTCCCGGCCCCGTTTCCAGTCTCATCGCCGCCGCCGCCCTCTGCCTCCCCTCCAGCATTTGTACCCGTCCCACTCCCTACCCTCGCCTCCTCATTTTCCTTTTCCTCACCGCCATGCCCCCTTCCCTCACCTGCATTCCCACCATGCATATACACCTTCTTCGTCCGTTCATCGTATACCACCTGATGTGCATACCTAGGTAACGGCACCGATGCCTCGCTCTGTCCAACCTCGCCCCGTCCCACCCTGCCCTTGCCGCGTTCGACGCCATGCCCGTATTCGCCGCTGCCGCCGCTGCCGAGCGCCTCGGAAAATACCTCGGGTAGAATCTGCGTCCATTTCCCCGGTTGAGAGGGGTGTGTATATTGATATACCCAGTTCGGCGCATCTGAGCGGAGCACGGTGAGCGCAGAAGACTGCTGCGCCCGCGTAAGGCCACAAAACCTACACGAATGCGTCAGTATCCATCATTCCATAGTACGCACATCCGACAACGATCACGCACACATACACCTCTCTCAACTTCGGATCTACCACCGCCCTCTGCGTAAAACAAGCATCCGGTCCCCCGCTCGCGCTGAAGTTGCTGAACAGTTCTGACACGGTGTTACTTGCGATATCGTAAGCGTACATGTCCGATAGGTATCTGTCGTCGCGTTGACCTGCAAAGATGAAGAGCGTGTGTATGAGTGGGTCGAGTACCATCGAGTGTCCGAAGCGGGGTAAGAGGGCTGGTTGGGGAGTTGGAGAGCACGGGGATTGAATGGGCCTGGAACGATGAGATGAGTGTCGGGATTGATTGATTCGATGTGTTACGACTTACTGGAGTAACTTCCATTTGCTCGTCCGAACGCTATAACTATACAACCCCGAATATTTTGGGGAGTCCCAATCCCCATCGACAACCCGACCCCCAGAGACATACAACACCTGCGCGTCGGAATCCATCACCATCTGATGATCGAAAATCAGTGGTGGACCTCCCGAGATCTAGTCATGGCGACCATCACTGTCGTGAGTGTTCATGGTCGTAGGTAAGTGCAAGACACACTCACCGCCGTATCAAATGACAATAAATCCCACTTTCCCGCATCCAACCCCCTCGTGTGATACCTATAAAACTCGGAACAATAGGCCGTTGACCCCCTCGACCCCGCCCGTTCTCCAGCCCGTCTCAACGCCTCCTCGTCCTCGGGCCTCACAGGCATCACATCCCCATCTCCCAACCTCCCCAACAGGTAAATACACCCCGACTTGGTATCAAACACCATCTTGTGGCAACTCCGCGCGATTGGTCCGTTCTTTTCGAGCGCGGTATTGTGACTGATGACGCGCCATCGTTCAGCGCGGATATCGTACACCCAAAAATCGTCAAGCGATTTATACCCATCCCAGCCCCCAAAAAGGTAGATGTGCCCGTTGTCGGGATCGATACACATGGCGTGTCCACCGCGTTTGGTGGGTGTGTCGCCATCGGCGTCAACACCGTGCAGACGCCGCCATTGGGCGCGTGGTTGGCAGGATTGGAGATAGGATTGGAAGAGACCAGCGTTCGAGGCTTGTGTGAGAAGTGCCTCGGCATCGTCCCAGTTTCCTTGCAGAACGAGGGTGGTGTGCAAAGACGTCACGATGGGATGCTCGAATTGGATTTGAGAACGGGCAAGGATGGATTGGTAGGGTGTCAAGAGCCGTCGTTCACGGAGATGCTTGAGAATTTGTCGAAGGATGACCGTTTCCCGATGCTACACGTCCCAAATATATAATTATATGCGTCCATGAGAACGATGTCCAGCAGCGGCGCATTGCGAGACACGAAATGTAGATCGCAGTATATGGATGATTAAGAACCCACCTCGTCATAACGCGCTCGTATACGTTCCACATAGGAGGGCTCCGTGATGCCTGCGACAGAGACACACCAAATGGAAATGTGAAAGCTCTGCCCGTGTGCCCTGAACCCACGCCCGCAGGAAATTCCAGTCAAGGCGCCGACGAAAAGACAGTATTCCCACTCACGAGAGCGGTACGATCTTGATGAACCGCGTAGGAAACGACACACCACTCCTGTTCACATGCGTGGTGGAAAACGTCTCTGGGACGGCGTCGTCTCGGAGACCCGCGTGTAGGACTTGAATCATGTGGTCTGGATTAAGACCGACGTAGAGTTTGAACTCTTTCATGTTGCAAGGATGTTCTGGGGGAAAAACACACGTGCGGCGTTCAGAGGGAGGTTCAGTAGACACAGACACGGACATTGGCGTACTTCTGTGAAACTGCACAAATGGGAACGGACACATGTACTTGAGTGAGCGCGATCCGGTCGTCGTACATCATTGCCAGCGCGCACCTTGCCAAACGTGATGCTTTCTAAAATCATATCATATCCCCCAAGTGTCAGTGAACACCATCCTCATACCGCCGCAGCGATCACCCCACAGAACAATGGGCGTGCGTACGAGATAAACGGACACTCAACTGACGATGCCTAACGTCTCCAGACGGAGCAATATCCACTGTCTCATACTCGGCGGCTGCTGAGCACCACTCCATCGACTTGATTGGTCTTGCGGTCGGTCGACCAAGATGTTTTCAGCTACATAGTGCCCGCTGTGTTCCGAACAACCAGCTATAGAATATGGAATGGGCTCTATGCTGGGAAGTAGCGTCGAGCTGGTGGATGCGGGTAAGGACATGGAGTGGTTGCGGTGATAAGTCCGTTCGTAAGCCGCTCGACCGTGATATCATTGTCATCGGCTCCGAATCCCACGACCGTTTCGAAAGATCGTTCCGTCTAACTTTGGCGCGAACTCCGAGGACGCTGTCAAACTCACAGGATCTGTTCAACGTGCCTCAAACTTGGCCCGCCTGGTTACACGACAAGTACTCATCCGGAGCTGCGCCAGCCCTCTGGTACCCAGCTCGGATCAACCCCATTTTACCTCCCGAACGTTAACGCATTGAAGCTGATTCCGTGCGGTAAAAGCACATTCGGGACCGAGCGAAGTGCACGGATGAGGCTGGCCCAGGCCCAATGCCAGTCGTCCAACGCTCCTCCCCCCTTTCTTTCTGATTCTGACGACACCGCTCAAATACGCGTGCGGAAACGACTCCGGGATGGACCCAACAGTATCAATTGCTATTCAAGAGATAGTCCTAGAGTTCCCTGTTATTCGGTTCACTGTAGGCGTAAGAAAATGTTGCCCTTGTCTGCGAGTCGATTGACCCCATTCCTCGAAAGTGCCCCTCTGAAAAAATACTTCCTTTCTCTGGAGTACTCGGGGAGGCCATTTTCACTTTGTCGCTTCGCTTCTCTGGATCAAGCACGCCAGACCGAATGTCGATAGCGAATAACCAACGACTGGAATGCTAATAACCCCCTACAATGAGACAAACGATGCGGCCGAACCTACATCGTACTCGAACACCATAACAATCATTAGATCGCGAACACGTACGTATACTTCCTGAGGTGCATCTACAGTACGCTGTCTCATGACGCATAGTGTTGGTCACCTTCTCTCAAAGTTATCCATTATCAGGTTGGCAATTTGGTGGCGGAGGGTGAGTTCGTCCCAACATCTTTGCTATGCATTATGAGATAGCGTACCATATTCACAGATTACCGTAGATCGATCGCTATCAGTTCGGTAAATGAGAAGTGACGCTATGGGCGGATGATGATCGAATAAGACGAGGAACGTATGTGTGCGTACTCGTTCTTCCTCGCTGAACATGAAAGGGTGGTTACTACTGTATATCGATCGTACGAATGTTGTCTATCAGATCAGTCAACGACGTCTCCTTGTTTACTTGAACGATGATCAAGCAGTCCGCCGCGACTCGCTTGTATCGTACACGAGAGACGGGTGCGAGCAACAGCGCACCGAATCGTTGCCTGAGACGAATAACGAACCGGAGCGCTCGCGTCATCTTGTCGAGCCCCGCTGCCCCTTGCGAGAATTCCTGATCGAGTAACAGACTGATCCAAGGATGGATAAGGAGAAGATCTTTCACTCCAGATAGATCGTCCGTGGTCTTGATCTCGATGTCCCCGAACGCGGATGTCGTCGCACGGTAAACATGAAGGGCAGGGTTGTAGCTCGCCTCAGAAGTAGGGACGAGCTCTTCGACAGGAAAAACGATGCCGGGAAGCCTCAAGCGGCTGGCTACAAGCAAGGGTACGGGAAGCTCGTTGAGGTGGCCATATAATGTCGCAGCTAGGGTGGGATCGCGCAAGGAACCACGCAATTCCGTGAGGATGTTGGCTATGTCAGAATCAGATATCGGGGACGGAATGTGTGAGGTAGCGTGCTGGTTGAATACAGTCATGTTGGCAGGTAAACAGCTGTTATAACTCCCCGAGTTCCCCGTCCAAGCAAGCACTGCGACGTCTCCTGATGCTGTCAGAATGTGGTCCAGAAGACGACCGACTGCTCGATTGCCCTCGCCATAGATAACTGTGATCGCGACATTGAAGATCCCGAATAGTGAGTATGCAATATCTTCTTCGAGTGTCGTTTGGCGCGCCGAAGCTAACCTGAGCTTCTCACGCACCCTGTCTAAACCCGGACGAAGGGTGACTAACTCTTGTGCAGAAGCCCCTGTGGCCTGTTCCATCTCTGAAATGATTGCAGGCGACTCTTTGTGATTAAACATCTGCAAGCCAAGGTACGGGGTCCAGTCTTCGGTGTAAAACTGGACAACGTCAGAGGCGAGATATTCTTGGAATGTCCACGCCCGAGTGTTCCAGATACTTCTTTGGAGATCCCCTGGCTGTGAAGGTGACCAGACACCTCGGAGGTAAATGACCGTGAGGGATGAACCACGATACCACATGAACATAGCGACCAATGACTCTTGCAGGACGACATTATTCGCCCTATCCACGCAGCAGGTATCGCTCCAGGCCCACTGTAAGCCAAGAGAACGGATGAGAGAGCAAAATCGTTGTAATTTAGTGTTCGTAGGAGATATTTCTAGTTCATCGATCGAGATGCTCTCGACTTTTTGGAGGAGGGGTTCATTCAACTCCCACTTGTGCGAAAGCATGGCATATCGGTAGTGGTCTTTGACTGCTCTCCAAATACGCGCATAGTCCAACTGTGTCGTCATCGAAGAGACCAGTTCGTGGTAGACGGGGAGTGATTCAAATGCTGCCTTCTGTTGAGATTTATCACGGAGACGACCGGTAGTTGTGTCGATGAGTATGCGCGGTGAATTGCGGACGACCTGCTCCGTTACATTTCGAATCGCCGCTTCTGCGTCGACATACTGATGACGGAGTTCTGCAATGTGGTATATTTAGATGGTTTTAGTTTCATTAGAACATGCAATTTACCACGAGTCTCTGGATCAGAAGATTGATCGATTTTCGAAAGCATTGTCTCGAACGATTTTACGGCTTCCGGATAACGTCGCGCGCCATGTAGAGCCGCGTGTTGCCTCTCGTATCCCCAATGCGATGAAGGATCCACTTTGATCGCCTGTATGACATGTGTTAGAAGACCATCGGGTGCGACGCGGGGTACAATTCACACCTCATCAGCATCATTCAGGGCCTCCTCCCATAATCCCATAAGTGCTCGCGCTCTACTTCGTTGAATGAGGATGCCGCTGAAGTTGATTAGGTTAAGTGACAATGCGATCGAGTATTGTTCGACGGCCTCGATATAGTTCTGAGATTCCATTGCGGTGTCGCCAAGGTTCAGCAGCTTTTCAGCGCACCGTCGTTGGAAGGCTGCAGAGAATGTTCAATTACGTTTCGGCTGGATTTCCATTACAACTCTCACCAAGCGTCCATTGAACCTGGTCGCCTTTTATAGTTTCATCGTCCGGCACCCTATTGATTATCTTTCGGAAACATTCAATCGCCTCCATTACGCGGCCAGTTCCTTCAAGAACATTACATATGGTCTGATAAACGGCGAATCTTGGAATCTTAAACTACACCAAAGAGTCAATGTGCAAATTCAAGGGACAGTGTAAAACATACCCCGGCAGCGGCACTCGATACTTCATTCGCCGAAACACTTATCAATACTAAGCTCGTCCACTTCGTGAATAGTGCGCACGGCGTTGGGGGACCGAGGTACAACGCAGTAGAGTAGGCCGCAATTGCTTCGTCATGATCCCCGGCGGTCGCTGCTGAATCACCAATTCTTTCGAGCATTGTAATGCATCGTAGCGTAAATTCTGAAAGCGATATTCAAACATGCCATTCGTGCCATCGTAACCGAAACTCACCAAGAATCCAGTCCATAATCAACTTGTTAGATTTAATCTCGTCGCTTGCGGTGCTCTCAATCTCGAGAAGTGCATCCGCAGCATCTTTGAAGCGGCCCTCGGTATACAGGGTTTCACACCGATGCTTTTGCTCGTGTGCGCGAAGCATGGAACGAAGGGACGTGATGGTCATGTTCAGGCCATCCTGAGCCTGAGTTAGGTCGGTATTGTGCTTGATTTGGAGCTGTTCGAAGGCAGCCTTGGTGCGGTTGGCTTCATCCTTGGCAGATTCCCGCGTCTTGTCCAGAAGGGAACTGAGTCGTTCTTGGTCAAATTCGAGTCTCCGAGAAGTGCGCTGGGATGTGCCAAGCTTGTTACGGAGCTCCTGGGTGGTTTCCTTGAGATCCGAAATTTCATGTTCTAGATGATGTACGTCAAGAAACGTGAGTGTTGGCACCAATAAACATACGTGATTTCTCTTGCTGTACACGAACATCAGCGTGAAGAGACTCGATGGTCTCCTCCAGTTCTTCAATTTTGCCCGCCATACGGATAATTGTTTCATTCCGCTGGCGAAGGCGAGTCTAAAGCGATCATCATTCCGTTGTCAGTGAACTATCTCCGACCAATGTGTATTTCTGCTGCCGAAAGACTCACATCGACGAAATAGGATTGGGGAAGGATGTTTCTAAGATATCGAAGGACAACTTTGTGGTCATCTCCCCCGCTCGCCAGATGGGCATTGTCGGGCGAAATGGCCATGGAGCGGATCACGCCGGCATTGTCGACGACGTGCCCGATTTGCGTGTGCGTGGTTATATCCCAAAATGAAACCGATGATCCTGCAGAAGCTGCGATGAATGTACCATTGCCTGCTAAGGAGATACACCTGGGATTGGTGCTGCTGTGAATCGGCCAAGAGAGCGATTCGGCTCCGGTGGATGTGTTGAGGCAATGGATTTTACCGTCGAGGGATAAAGCAAAAAGCTGGTCGCCATCGGTTGACCAGACGAGTGATTGGTTCACGGACGAATTGACACTAATTGGAATGTCAACGAGAAGGTGGCCGTCCTGAGCGCCGTAGATCCTGACCGCGTCGGACATCCATGTGGCAGTGGCAAGGAGATCTCCTGTGGGAGAATACTTGACAGCAGCCAAGTAGTTGTCGTGCTGCAGAGGGCCCAGGAGCCGTTTTCCGGTCGAGATTGACCAGACGCAAACTGTCTTGTCACTGGACCCGGTGGCAACTCTTGACGAGAACGGCGACAAGTCGACCGCATGGACTGCTCTTGCGTGCACTTTGAGTTCGGTAACCTTTTCGTGGGTTACCGCATTCCACACCGCCAGCCAGCCACTATCCGTCCCGCTTACGATCAACTTTGCGTCAAGTGATACCGCGATGTTGAGAACAGACTCTCCCACTGCAACCATCGGCGTTCCCACCTCCCGACCGTCTTTCGTTTCCCAACGTCTGACCATTCCGTCTTTCCCTCCACTGGCGATGTACTTTCCATCAGCAAGGAATGCGAGTGACCATATGATTTCTCGACCATCCATTTCTATAACTTCTGGTCCCGATTGGTCACCATTGGTGACGGGGGAGGAAGGGCCGTCTTTGGTCGCGTCTTGGAAGTTGGAACACTGTCAACATCGTACGTTTGCCCATCTCGCCCTTGTACGCACCCTTCCGTGACCACCCCCACGACATCCTAGGAGCCATGCTTGCAGAGATATCGAAAGCAACTGAGGGCACAATGCCTCGTCGTCGTTCACAGCGAGGCTACCTCAGATTAATTTCGCACAGTTGACGCACGGCATTTATCCCTTTCCACCATCGTCATGGAGATAACGACGATCCCCGGCCAATCGCCCCCGAGGCAGGTGGGCTTAGATAGTAGCGGAAAAATATAGGATGCGAAGAGCGAGGACCGGTGTGGTGACTTACTTTTCTCATTCCATGATTCCACAGTGAGATAGATCAACTCGGCGCTTATCTCGCATAGTTTCTTTCGGCCTCACGCACGGATCGCTCTGCGTGCGACCTCTCCGACGTCCTTGGGATGTCACCGGGCCTCACCAGCTTCTGGATACATCGTCGTTTCGATTTGAAACCCATGAACAATATCTGTCCAACAAGCTTCAGCACTCAGCCTAATTGTCTCTGCCGGGAGCACAAGATCGCGTCCATGATGCGCCCACCCAAGTCCTTGGAAAATGTCACAAAATTTCCCACAAATCGCGACGTTAAATCCACTTCGTCAAATAAGCTTTCTGAACTGGATAATCGAGGGATAGTGGTGCAGGGTAGGTCGCAAAGATAGCATCACCTTCGTCTGCAATCAATGCGGCGCTCCATTTGTAGCAGACCAGATCCAAACAGTTCTGTCGCCCGATCCCGGGGCAATTCTCGGAAAATCACGCGACGTCCGATCTCATCCTTGACACTGAAGAGCTCGCCGTCCCCAAAGGTAGACATTCTTGTACCGCCACGATACTCTGGGATGCTGGCCAGGTTGGATATTGAGGCTGTCGTCACACCATGGACTGGGATAGACTTGTTGGAACTGCAAGGGTTGTCAGTCAAAGGACTGCAAGTCCTGTGCCCTCGTGTGGATACAGTAAGTATCCCCCGGCAGTTTGTTTTCGCGTGTACACAAGGATCAAGGCGGGCTTACCCGGATCAAAGATAGGCGCAGAGCGCTCCGTGATAGGATGCCGACTCCCCGCGCCAGAGAAGACACTTGGAAGCTAGAATTCGCACCTCCAAAACGGAACGAAAAAGAAAAAAGAAAGACGTGGTTATGAACAGAAATCTAGCACATAGATCTACATCCGCCCCCAAAAACAGAACACATCAAGGTATACAGCGACATACCCGCACAACCGAAGTCAAAAGGGGAGGTTTCGCGGACGAGCGCTTTGGTCCACGCACACACGACAATATTGCACATTCCTTTCACGCAGCACCCATGATCCAAGGTTCCGAGGACTGCAACTGGTTGGGAGGCACACCGAGCTCAAGCAATTTGGAGAATGCAGCGGAGAATCTAGAGGGTGCAAGTGCATGAGTCACCTGTGATACAAGAGAGATGCGGATCAGGGATCCGACAACGTACTCCTTGAACCAAAGCTCTTCGTCGTCAGCATACGCCTTTGCCCACTTCTTGAAGCTCTTGTCTTGGGTGAGAACGTAGTCCGTTCTGGAGAGGACGTATCAGTCAGCCCCGGTATGAGCCTGTGATAGATACATACGGCAACATCATAAGAGATCGAGTCTTCTTGTCCTCGAGTTGCTTGGGACCATTCCATTTCTTCCAGACCCATCTACAAACGTTTATCAGCGGTATACCGAGCGACGACAGTTGGTAAGACGTACGTCTCATTGAACAGTAGCTTAAAGTACTCATTCGAGAACGTAACCGGGG
Source organism: Boletus pseudo-olivaceus (assembly GCA_038092955.1). NCBI lineage: Eukaryota > Fungi > Basidiomycota > Agaricomycetes > Boletales > Boletaceae > Boletus > Boletus pseudo-olivaceus. The sequence goes on along the minus strand of JBBPRI010000115.1, from coordinate 9,845 downwards.
AGAACGTCCAGGGACCCTCGAATCCAGATCTGACGAACGCGTCACGATACATACGTGGCATTAATGTAATGTAATTCCTACCTGTCGGGGTGGCAACGGCCGACAGCATGAGCTCCGGAAAGGGCTACAATCTCCCGGTCATCGAACCCCATGCGATAGAAAATCTATTTAAGGAAATGATATGGTCAATTTCGGCTCGGAAACAGAAGGAAGAAATGAGACTCACGTCCCGGAGGTGGGACGAACCCTGGGATGCATCCGGAAGTCGCCCATCCGGGGTTGCGTCCTTGGCGAGCCCATCAACACGTCCGGGTCTCCAAGGAACCTTGGGGCCACCCATCTCCTGGACTGCACAAACCCCGGCAAGGGTCCACAAGTCACCGTAAGAAATCCACTCGAAATCCTTCTTGAGCTTCTCCATGAGGCTACGGGCTACGTGAAGCCCTGCATTAGCGTCATGTAATGACTCGGGCTGGAAGCGCATGGTAGCGTAGTTGCTAGCGACAAACACAATAAGTACGGCTACCGTCAAAGGGGGAGTATAACACGCCTTCCGCCGGAGTTGGAGTGTTTGTCGTACGTGCCAGAAGCATGCCACGCAAGACGGAGCAAAACCGGAGCAAAAGAGCCGTCTGCCGAGGATCGATAAGCAACTACGATGGCAGTGGATGGTGCGGACATCTACCATCATAACTACCGGCCTCGTCAATTACCTCACTGATGCATTTGTACACCTGGAGACAATTGGTTTCAGCGGGCCACCCCTAGTAAACAGACGGCTAATAAGCATACCTTTTCGTAGTCCGCCTTAGTAGGAACGAATTTGGTAGCCTGTGTGGTAGTAGATTTGGCTGCGGTAGATTTGGAAGCGTCGGGGGACGAGTTCAAAAGATAGTAAACGACTCCTCCAACCGCGACCACTCCTAGACCAGCATAGAGACCAAGATTCTGCTTCGGAGGAGGGGCTTGAGGGGGAGCCTCAGTAGAGAATGCCCTGAAAGAGGATGCCCGAGCTTGTGCACCAGCTCTCCTGGTGGAAACAGAGCAAAAGGCCCTGCGCACGGGCGCACGAAGAGTGGAAGCGAAAGACATGCCAGTGGTGGATGTAACAGACAAGGATTACTCGGGGGGTTTATCTGTGACACTAACGTTATGTAATCCAATTTCGCCCGGCAAAGAGTCAGCCGACTGTGGCTTGTATTAGTCCAAATGCGATGGACGAGTACATACTGTGCTTCGCGTCACCACCTCGACAGATTTCATTATTTGAGCACGGTCACCAAATTGAGACCTCGGGACAGATAGTGTCCATTGACACGGTGGATAGATGTCATTTTTGTTGACAACGATTGAGAAAGTGAGTGACCGTAGCACTACGTTGGCTCGAGGTCGCCGTCGTGTTTCGCTAATTGACAGGGGACGTCGTGACAAACTCAGTCGACCAATCACGTTCATTTCAGTAATTCAACGGCATCTCGGCTGGCTGACATGTCGACAGCGTTCAAACTCCGCTTCCACGTTGCTCATGTTGCTATGCCTGACACAACCCGACCTTGTCGCAGTGTCTCAGCGCTGCAGTTCTCATGTTTCCACCACACACTCTCTCGAGCTTCTTGATCATCATCAACAGATCTCAACGAACTCACACCAGTTGTAGCTATGCTCTGCGGGGTATGCATGAATGTTTCTTCTCGTCATGCAGAGGCGCAGGGACATCACGTTCGGTACAACGCGCCACATTCAATACATTGCCCGGCATTGATGCATTGATGCGTCGCTGACAGATATTGTAGGTGTTGCCCACAAGCCGCATAGCCCTACGATACGTATATTGACAATGGTACTTATCAGTTTGGTATTAGCGCTCCAGTAATGACTTTGATTTGGACTGCAGAAGTGTCCTGCTGTTTTCAGACAGGAGTATACAACTCATCTCTGTGATGGTGAGCTCGGCGCGCTACCCTGATCGCGGAGTCAGACTGATTCAGTTTTCTCGCGATCAATGTCGTTTCAAGCGCCCAAGACTCGCGCTTTATAAGCGCACCCCTCGACCACATCTTCCCAGCCGCTACTACCCTTCCCATTCCACCCACACCCCCACGCAGCACATGGATCCCTATGGGAATCGTTATCCTTGGTACCAGACATCATACAATCCCCACGTCTATCTCCCACCTCAGTACAATGATCCCTATCGTCAGAAACCACACGGATGGCATCTCTGTAAGTTTCTGCCTCACCTCCCCATTCACTTCGTTTTCCGTACACTCTCATGCGTACGGATACAGTCGATCGCGCGCAATCGCAACATCCTTACTTGAACCCTGCGCTGGCAGCAGACGCGGCGAACATCCATTATGACTTCCGCAAAGCAGTACAAGACGGAATCCTGCTTTCCACGTACCAACAGATCTCACACCAACCTGCATTCGCACAGCCCACGTACGATGTCCGCATCATATCTAAAGCCTTTCCCTGGGCAGTAGACATCCGCGCCCCCACTGGGTCTGTGGTCGCGTGCAGCGCCATCTTCGAGGGGATCTACGAAATGCTCCAGGAGCCGATCATGGACTCTGAGTGGGGCATCGTCGTGCACGACAGGTCGAAGAAAGACACGATTGAGCAAGCGGCAAAGGCAAGGCACAAAAAGGACAAGAACATGCGTTTAAAGAGGATTGATTGGCTGGGTGAGACGACGGCATTCAAGGGGCTTGAACGGGACGAGGAGTTCGAGAAGAAGCGGCTACTCCCTGGGGCGCAGGCGTGCAAGGAGACGTGGGTAGTCAAGTTTGGGAAACACTAGGGCTTGTGGTGGATGGGTTGGGATTAGGGCAGGTAGTATGTGTGCTTTTACGTTTTGTGGATGAGCTACTACGTAATTAGAAGTCGTGACACCTCCACTCTTTGAATATGTATAACGTTAGTTGTATTAGGCCGAGTACAAGATCTGGTGATTGTACACGATGGGGTTACTTGAACAATGAAATGTCTGAACTGCCACTCACTATGTACGTGCGGGTTATGAGGGGGCGGTTTAGACGATATTGATATACAACAGTATATCGCCTCTCATAGCAATTCTACCAGGTCAAGAGCAAGGGAATATCACGGAGTAACTTGAGGGCGATCAGGTCCAGTGAGGTACGCATCGTTCTTGAAAACCGCCCAGTCATTGCTCGAAAACTGGGCCCGATCAGACTCACTGGGATATCGTGATTTGTGATCATCCCAGGTTGGTTTCCAGCTATCCCACGCGCCTGGCGAAGGAGGGGTGCGAGCATGCTCGTCGATGTAGGCAGCGAGCTGTTCATCGCACGAGTCATCAAGCACGTCCGACTCCCAACTTTCCGCGACACCTTGGCCTTGCTTTTGCCAGTTATGGATATACTCGATCCAAGCGGTATCGTCTTCGATGACCGTGTCATCGGTAACAGACGAAGAGTCTGAAACCTTAGTTCCCCGACCTTGAGAGCGATCGAACCTCTTTGGCGTTCCGACGGTGTCATAAAAGTGATCGGGTACTTGCACCTCCGTCCATGCAGTATACAAACGCTGCATAGTGATCATCATTGCGAGTGCATCACTCGAAGGAGGGACTATTTGGCTGAGAGTGAGGGTCATCTCTAAAGAGTGGTTGGTCGGGGTGCTTGACAGTTTTTTACCAGTGTTGAAAACGACGAAGTGCGGATGGATGTGGCTCGTGAGAGGGCCGAGGTTGGAGTACGGCGGAAAATGAGTTTCGTGATCGCGCTTACTGACGTCCGGGTAACGACAAATCGGTTCTTGCAGCGTAGGTGCGGGAAGAACGTAGTACCGATAAGTTGGTTCTACGAAAAGCTAAATGATCTCCAGTCAATATTTCAATGAGCACGGGAACCGAAAAACCTTTGTAATATCGCTCGTTGCGCACTTGTCTTCCACATATATCTTGCTCAGTTTTTGTAAAATCTCCATCTCCGGAACCAAGACCCATTTTGGTTGGTCGAAGAGGAAATGCCAGTCGTTTCGCACTACAACAGGTATCAGTACAATTGACTTTGAACACGACCAGCATACATACAACGCATCATGTTATACCTCGTGTCGACATTGAAATCTTTATATTTGAGGCCCCAGACATACTCCAATTTCGTGAGCTACGGGTCGGATGGTGTGAGTACAGTTGCATTATTTGAGCTGCGCTCGTACCGTTTTGTGGTCAGTTGCTTGGGCTATAAGGTGGCATGACTGCACCGGCTCGGGGCGGTTGGTGACGAGACAACGACCGTCATTGGGGTCGGCACTACGAGCCAGATCTTTCTGAGAACTAGTAACAGTCTTTGTCTTCTTCCTGATTTTCGGAGTGGTGCGGGTTTCCAAGTCTTCACGTCTCTCGTCCGCTGGGTCATAATCTGGTGATGGTGGCTGAGGCGTTCTCCGGGGATTGGTCCTGTCATCTTCCATGTCGAGATTTCTGAGTTGTTCTTCAAGTGGCAAGATCCCACAACGTGTATGTCGGCTGGGCCTCTGTCGCAATGTGGTTTAGCAAAACGACGGGCGATGACCGGGAGCGGGGAGACGAGGGCAATGAATGCCGGGTAGGCGCACCCGTCATCCACAGGGTGGATTGGTCGATAAGTCCACCAATTTCAATCTCCGCATCGGCAAAACGGCCGACGCGACCGTAAAGGGGGTGACCATCCGAAATCCTTGGAAATTCACTTACTCAAGGTAGTATTTTGCGACGATTTCTGGATCTGAGACGTCCAGGCATAAGCGAATATGTTTTCCGACAGATAGTCAGCTCTCACTACGTGAAATTTAGCCCGAACAATGTTGAAGGTGCCACATATACATTGCGCACAATAGTGAGAGTCGGAGTCGTGCCTTTTCTCGATGATATTTTTTCCCCAAGATGAGGCACAGCGAAGCCTTTTATTTCGCGTATGATACAGCGCCCAGAATGATGATGGAGTTGGTTGAACAATGAAATATTCGAACTGCCACTATGTACATGTATTCAGCAATTTCAGATATCATATGTAGGTAGTGCAAGTTATGATGAGAACGGTCTAGACGATATTGGAATATAACAGTATATCGCTTTTCATAGCAATTCTACCAAGTCGCCGGTCAAGAGTAAGGGGATATCACGTAGTAACTTGAGGGTGATCAGGTCTAGTGAGGTACGCATCGCTCCTGAAAACTGCCCAGTCATTGCTCGAAAACTGGGCCCGATCAGACGCACTGGGATATCGCGATTTGCGATCATCCCAGCTTGGTTTCCAGCTGTCCCACGCGCCTGGCAAAGGAGGGGTGCGAGCATGCTCGTCGATGTAGGCAGCGAGTTGTTCATCGCACGAATCATCAAGCACGTCCGACTCCCATGTTTCCGCGGCGCCCTTGCCTTGCTTTTGCCAGTTATGGATATAGTCGATCCAAGCGGTATCGTCTTCAACGACCGTGTCATCGGTAACGGACGAAGAGTCATCGTATTCAGGAGGTTGGAAGGGAAGAACGGCCCGTTGCTGTCCCCCGTCATAGTGGCCGGCTGAGGCATGAGTTCCTTGGCCTCGAGAGCGTATCGCGCTCCTGAAACCATGACGTCTAGGAGGAGGTCCGCCTTGCGAACGATCATCTCGCCCTTCTTCAGATCCGCGATCGAACCTGTTTGGCGTTCCGACGGTGGCATGGAAATGATCGGGTACTTGCGCCTCTGTCCATGCAGTATACAAATCCTCTATGGCGATCACCATTGCGAGTGCATCACTCAAAGAAGAGACTATTTGGCCGAGGGTGAGGGTCATCTTGGAGAGGTGTTTAGAGAGGGTGCTTGACAGTTTTTTACCAGTGTTGAAAACGACGAAGTGCGGATGAATGTGGCTCGTGAGAGGGCCGAGGTTGGAGTACGGCGGAACACGAGTTTCGTGATCGTGCTTATTGACGTCCGGGTAACGACAGATTGGTTCTTGCAGCGTAGGTGCGGGAAGAACGTAGTACCGATAAGTTGGTTCTACGAAAAGCTAAATGATCTTCAGTCAATATCTCAAACAGCACGAAAACCGAAAAACCTTTGTGATATCGCTCGTTGCACACTTGTCTTCCACATATATCTTGCTCAGTTTTTGTAAAATATCCATCTCAGGAACCAAGACCCATTTTGGTTGGTCGAAGAGGAAATGCCAGTCGTTTCGCACTACAACAGGTATCAGTACTAGTGACTTCGAATACGACCAGCATACATACAATGCATCATATTATACCTCGTGTCGACGTTGAAATCTTTGTATTTAAGGCCCCAGACATATTCCAATTTCGTGAGCTACGGATCAGATGGTGTGAGTACAGTCGCATTATTTGAGATACATACACTCATACCGTTTCGAGATCAGTTGCTTGGGCTACAAGGTGGCATGACTGCACCGGCTCAGGCCTGTTGGTGACGAGACAACGACCGTCATTGGGGTCGGCACTACGAGCCAGATCTTTCTGAGAACTAGTAACGGTCTTTGTCTTCTTCCTGATTTTCGGAGTGGTGCGGGTTTCCAAGTCTTCACGTCTCTCGTCCGCCGGGTCATAATCTGGTGATGGTGGCTGAGGCGTTCTCCGGGGCTTGGTCCCGTCATCTTCCATGTCGAGATTTCTGAGTTCTTCTTCAAGGGTAGCAAGAGTAGGTGGATTGGGAGGACGCGAGCGTGCCGTCTGCGAACGCGTTTTAGGTGGCATGCTGATCAGGGATGATTCTGGTTGTTGGGGGACGGTGCTCTCGTGTTCAGCTTTTATGGCTGCCAGGTCCGCTGTGTCCACCTTACGTGAACCGTTCCTTCCCGCTCGACCTGTCCATACCAGGTCCATGGTCCACAGCGATGTCGATCGTTCAGTCATGTTGAACGTGTTGAAATCCTGAAAAGGGTATGTCAACGGAACCTAAAATGCAAATGGTAAGTGACAAATGGCACTACCGATCAATCGATCAAAGTTGAGCGGGACCTTAGCAAAATCTCATAACATGTATGTCGGCTGGGCCTGGACAATGGATATTATGAGCACCGTCTTCTGGGTAGCGTTGTCATTCCAAGCGCTATTGACCAACTTCAAGCTCCGCCTCGGGCCGCTGCGACTGAAACGGGACCAGTTGCAGTCACGTGTTTGCGTAACATTAAGTCTTGTGACTTCTTGACATGCACTACCTACATAGGATACTGTGAAATCGTAATTGTGTAAGTTCTGATGAGGACAGTCTAGACGATATTAGAATACAACGGTATGTCGCCTTTCACAGCAACTCTATCAGGTCACCGGTCAAGAGTAAGGGAATATCACGTAGTAACTTGAGGGTGATCAGGTCTAGTGAGGTACACATCGTTCCTGAAAACCGCCCAATCATTGCTCGAAAACTGGGCCCGATCAGACGCACTGGGATATCGCGATCTGCGATCATCCCAGCTTGGTTTCCAGCTGTCCCACGCACCTGGCGAAGGAGGGGTACGGGCATGCTCGTCGATGTAGGCAGCGAGCTGTTCATCGCACGAGTCATCAAGCACGTCCGACTCACAACTTTCCGCGACACCCTTGCCTTGCTTTTGCCAGTTATGGATATACTCGATCCAAGCGGTATCGTCTTCGATGACCGTGTCATCGGTAACAGACGAAGAGTCTGAAACCTGAGTTCCCCGGCCTTGAGAGCGATCGAACCTCTTTGGCGTTCCGACGGTGTCATAAAAGTAATCGGGTACTTGCACCTCTGTCCATGCAGTATACAAAGGCTGCATGGTGATCATCATTACGAGTGCATCACTCGAAGGAGGGACTATGTGGCTGAGGGTGAAGATCATCTCGGAGATGTGTTTAGATAAGGTGCTCGACAATTTTTTAGCAGTGTTGAAAACGACGAAGTGCGGATGAATGTGGCTCGTGAGAGGGCCAAGGTTGGAGAAAGGTGGGAAATGAGTTTCGTGATTGCGCTTACTGACGTCCGGGTAACGACAAATTGGTTCTTGCAGCGTAGGTGCGGGAAGAACGTAGTACCGATAAGTTGGTTCTACGAAAAGCTAAATGATTTTCAGTCAACATCTCAAACAGCACGAGAACCGAAAGACCTTTGTGATATCGCTCGTTGTGCACTTGTCTTCCACATATATCTTGCTCAGTTGTTGTAGCACCTTGATTTCCGGAACCAAGACCCATTTTGGTTGGTCGAAGAGGAAATGCCAGTCGTTTCGCACTACAACAGGTATCAGTACTAGTGACTTCGAACACGACCAGCATACATACAATGCATCATATTATACCTCGTGTCGACGTTGAAATCTTGATATTTAAGGCCCCAGACATACTCCAATTTCGTGAGCTACGGGTCGGATGGTGTAAGTACAGTTGCATTATTTGAGCTGCGCTCGTACCGTTTTGTGGCCAGTTGCTTGGGCTATGAGGTGGCATGACTGCACCGGCTCGGGCCTGTTGGTGACGAGACAACGACCATCATTGGGGTCGGCACTACGCCCCAGATCTTTCGGAGAACTAGTAACGGTCCTTGTCTTCTTCCTGATTTTCGGAGGGGTGCGGATTTCCAAGTCTGCACGTCTCTCGTCCACCGGGTCATAATCTGGTGATGGTGGCTGAGGCGTTCTCCGGGGATTGATCGTGTCATCTTCCATGTGGAGATTTCTGAGTGCTTCTGCAAGTGGCAAGATCCCACAACGTGTATGTCGGCTGGGCCTCTGTCGCAATGTGGCCTAGCAAGACGACGGGCGATGACCGGGAGCGGGGAGACGAGGGCAATGAATGCCGGGTAGGCGCACCCGACATCCACAGGGTGGATTGGTCGATAGCTCCACCGATTTCGATCTGCGCCTCGGCAAAACGGCCGACGCGACCGAAGCCTTGGGTGTGGCCATCCGAAATCCTTCGAAATTACTTATTTAGGTAGTACTTTGCGACGATTTTTGGATCTGAGACGTCCAGGCGGCATAAACGAATCTGTTTTTTCCGACAGACAGTCAGCTCTCACTACATGAAATTCAGCCCGAACAATGTTGAAGGCGCCACATATACATTGCGCGAAATAGTGAGAGTCGGAGTCGTGCCTTTTCTCGATGATATTTTTTTCCCCAAGACGCGGCACAGCGAAGCCTTTTATTTCGCGTATAATACAGCGCCAGGAATGGTGAAGTTACTTAGCGATGAAGAACTGCCACCATGTACATGCATCCAGCAATTTCGTAATTACGGTCTACATGATTTTGGAATATAACAGTATATCGCTTTCCATAGCAATTGTACCAAGTCACCGGTCAAGAGTAAGGGAATATCACGTAGTAACTTATGGGTGATCAGGTCTAGTGAGGTACGCATCGTTCCTGAAAACTGCCCAGTCATTGCTCGAAAACTGGGCCCGATCAGACGCACTGGGGTATCGCGATGTACGATCATCCCAGCTTGGTTTCCAGCTGTCCCACGCGCCTGGCGAAGGAGGGGTGCGAGCATGCTCGCCGATGTAGGCAGCGAGCTGTTTATCACACGAGTCATGAGGCACGTCCGATTCCCAACTTTCCGCAACGCCCTTGCCTTGCTTTTGCCAGTTATGGATGTACTCGATCCAAGCGGTATCATCTTCAAAGACCGTGTCATCGGTAACAGACGAAGAGTCATCATATTCAGGAGACTGGAAGGGAAGAATGGCCCGTTGCTGTCCCCCGTCATAATGGCCGGCTGAGGCCTGAGTTCCTTGGCCTCGAGAGCGTATCGCGCTCCTGAAACCCTGACGTCTTGGAGGAGGTCCGCCATGCGAACGATCATCTCGCCCTTCTTCAGATCCGCGATCGAACCTGTTTGGCGTTCCGACGGTGGCATGGAAATGATCGGGT